>JAMPIV010014581.1:0-120000 GCA_024509875.1 Oreohelix idahoensis
ACGCTCCTAAGTGATTATATCAGCGAGTCTGGCCAATGGAGCCACGTTTCGACAAGTGTTTGAAAAAATTTTACCTTCCTACGTCTCCCCTAACAACCAAAAGATAGTATTTATAGTCCGACCAATCGTGTTTAGTCTTATATTTGTTGCGCTCCAATCAATTTGGAGTTTACATGGTAGGCTATTTCCGTACGCACGGTTTTTTTAAACACGTTATAAAAAAATTTTATGAGCAGAAATGATTTCATGCTGTCAGGCATCCCCACTATTTTATTTTGGTTATAACTTGTTAATTCCTAGACTATTTGCGTAACGTTTTACATATTCTTTGTCAGCAAGCCCTAAGGAACCCAAATATACAAATTTAATAGAGCTAATATGCTGCGTTCAAAATATGCAATTCCTTCTACCTCCTGTTTCGAAGATGTGCTGTCTGGGTACTGTAATGTTTTCAAACGTAAACCCATCTAATGTTATCTTTTCCAATAAGAGTTTTTCAGGATTTAAAAACCTAACTCTGGGAAGGGTAGTGTTTTTATCACTGTCTGTCCGAAAAAGTTAGTGCATGTGGCCTTACACGCGTGATAGTAGTAATTGTGTATCGCGTTACGCTTGTTGGGGTGGCATTAATAGCGAGACGCGTGTTTAATTTTGCATGCGTTCGGCTTTCTGCCTCTCCCTTCTCTCTATCCTTTAGTCCATCTGTCTTTAGTTACGCCGTGTATAAAATGGAATGAATGAAATATTAAAATTAGGTCATTGTTCAGCTTGCGTATCTCAAATGTTTTTCCAAGAAATACAGCACACGTTTCATTGAAGAAAGCGGGTAATAATATAGTAGGCTTTTACTATCAACGTGAAAGCGTTACAATTTGCAGACGAAGCATAAAACAAAGGGGATTTCGAGTACATTCCTTGTGACAGCACTGTTATTTTACCATTGCTCTTTTCTTTATTAGAATTTATTTGTTAAGCTTTACATTTACCTTTTAATTTATATATGTGGATTAGAGTATTTCACGGTCACATATGTACATTACAAACCTAACTTATCAACTTAGAATTTAAACAAACAATGTCAAACAGTATTTTATTTATCTTGTATGGAAGTAATATTATTCTGTTGGTGGAATATGTGACTGTCGAATTATTGAAAGAATTCTGAAGGAGAGGCCGTATCTTCTAGATTGGCAGTCCATTCTTCATAGCGCTTCCTTGCTAGAGATTCTGATGTAGGGCCTACTTCTTGCAGAAGCAGGCTTTTTTGCCGCTCATGTAGGGCTTTGGGGTGATGTAGTTGCAACAGGAATTTCTGCTGATGTACTTGCATGTCTTCTTCTTCTTGCGATCGCATCTTTGATGATTACACCGTCAGACGAGTTCTCATGATGAATTCGACTGTTGTTTGAAGTTCCTCTTTAACTCCATATAGCTTTGAGTTTAGTGTTGAGTCATTGGGCCAGTATATCTTTCTTAACTGGTCATACAGAGGACAGTCCTGTAGAACATGCTCAGCAGTTTGTTCGTTTAATCCACATGTGCACAGTGGTGAAGCAGACAATCGTAGCTTGTGCATGTGTTTATTCAGTTTGTTATGCCCTGTCCTGAGTCGAAAAATAGTTATCTGTCCCTGCCGGTTGAGAGTGTGATAGTTGTCTTTGGGTTGGTTCTGTTCTCTTCTGATAGTCTGGATAGCTCTCTTTTTCTCAAAGTATGTGACTTCATTATCTTCTTGTTCACATTCTCCTCCCTTTTTTGCAAGTTTATCTGCCTTTTCATTTCCGGGTACACCACAATGAGATGGTACCCACTGAAGTATGGTTCTCTTTTTGGCAGCGACCTTGTTTAGTTCATTTCTCAGATGCGGGAGTTTACCACCCTTGAGAGCTTGCAGGACAGACAGTGCATCTGTGAGGATGACTACCTGGTGGCAGTCAGAGTTGGTGTTATAAATCATATTTGCAGCTTGCTCTAGAGCTTGAACCTCAGCTGTATAGTTGGAACAGAATTTACCAGTGGGAATGTGCCTAGTCTCATAGTGGTTGTCAGGATATGAGATAAAGATACCGGCACCTCCATTCCTAACAGCATTAGTTGCTGATCCATCTGTATAGGCATGTATCCATGATTGATCGGGATAGCTTTCTTGGATCATACTCAATGTAGCAGTTCGTTTTTGCAGATCATTATACTCACATCCACTTGTGAGACCACTGACTGATGTATTGATTTGGAGGGCACTGCTGGCCTGCTCCCATGGTACAGGGTGGGCTTCAGTGGTGTTGTCTTCATGGATAGGTCTTCTTGATGCTGTCTTATAAGTCTTTTCCCCCGATGCACAAAGCTGCTACGCTTTAGACGTCCCAATGCCAGATCATCTAGTCTTGCCTTCATTGGGTGCATTGGCATACTGTTGTACTTTTCCATCTGGATCATGGTTTTTGTGTCTCTTCTATGGGACAATGTCTGTAATCCAGCAACCTTCTGCATCTCTGTTATTGGTGTAGTTTTCATGGCTCCTGTAATGAGCCTGAGAGCTTGATTTTGCACCTTGTCCAAAGACTGCAGATGTGAGTTAGCAGCTGATGACCATGCTGCTGAGCTAAACTCTAAGTGTGGTCTTATTACTCCATTATAAATCTTCTTTAGATTTCGTTCATTTGCTCCCCAGTTGGTACCTGCTAATTTTCTGAGTATGCCTAGTCGTCTTCGGGCCTTTGCTTCTGCATTTTCAATATCAGGGTTCATAGCAAATTTCTTCAAGCATTTTCCAGGCTTTTTCCAGGTTTTTCCAGGTCCAGCACGTGATTTTCAAGGATGGGAAACTCTAATATTTTCCTCATCTAATTTTCTCAGATATAATTATCACTTTGCTGACCAGCAATCCGGAGCATTACCGTCTCCCATTACCAAGGGTGTTTGCAGATTTCTTTAAAAAGAACATTTTTTTAATTTAAAATTCATAAAAGATTGAAAAACAGACATCTTTTCCCAGTTTTTAGCGAATTTGTTCAACGTCAGCGCAATAAAATGTTAGTGACATGGATGTCAATGAATAAAATAAGCTTGATTGACATATTGATTTAATGATTAACGTATATCAACATAAAAGGCTAATAAAATTGTGAATAAAATGCAAAAAAACTATTTTTCGTGTTTGTCTTTTTTGAGTGTATTCTGCTTCTGTGGCATGACAATGAGCGTTTGTAAATGTTTGAGTAGCTACGTACCTCTAGTTGGAGTCTGAGCTGCTTCCTTTATTAACTGGGATTGAAGTTGTAGCTGTAGGCCTCTGCAAGAGTCTTTGTCTGGATCGTTGATAATCCTTGACTGTGTGGTATAACTTGAAGCAGGGTATCAGGCATAGAGGTACATTGCAATCTGGGCAGTACATGCAAGTCTGGCTTCTGTTCCCTGCAGCCTTACACACTTTACAGTCTGGTTTGTACCTTGTCCTTTCATATTTATCAATGAAGTGGTGCTCAGTAAGTCGTGTTGTTGTGATCTGTGGTTTTGAAGGTGTCACATTGCATCGAAGAATAGCAGGTTCAATAAGAGTCATACTGACATCCTGATCTTTGCTTTGATCTTTTTTTGTAGAGTTGGCAGTGTTGTAGGTTATGTGCCCATTGACCAGGGCAGTTTCAACTAAGAAATGATATAAAAATAGGATATATGTGGGTAGGGGTAGCTTGCACCTAGTTGGCTGAAGTAGTCGACACCTCCCATACTTTTGCTGTATTTTTTCTGCAAGCAAAGGCTCTGAATTGTTCTACCCTAAAGAATTTGTCTTTCTGTCTTGTTTATATTATCATTGGAGTGGACAGTAGATATAAGGTTAAATCTTTTTGTATCATGCCAGGTGACTGTCGGCATGCCTTATCTTCTGTCGCACTAAACACAGGATGATTTGTCTTTTTCAATTTGAGTTGGGTTTTTTTTTCAATGCTACAGGAAAATGCTTCATATTTTCAGCTACTGTTCCAAATGCACCAATCTGAATTTCAGATCTTAAAATAAAGCTGAAGGCTGAATAAAAACTACCACAGAAGAGAATATGTCCCTTGTTGCGTATGAAATTTGAATTAAAACTATGGTGACTTTTCACTGAAAAAAAAGTCCAAATAATCTCAGCTCTGAGAGTTTCTTCCTTGGTCACAAATGATGTCACATCTGTAGGTCTCCTAGTAGTGTTAGATGTTTTTGACGTGTCCGAGGGAGTAGTGTTAGATAGTTTTGATGTTTCTGAGGGAAAAACTGCTCCTTAGGGTTGTGTTCTTTTGTTTTAAAAAAAAAGAAAAAATGGAACACACAAATAACTTATAAGTAGGCCTAAGCTATGTATATTTACCAAGTCAAAGTTTTAAACGCATGAATAATATAGTCAAACAATATTTAACTAGAACAAAAGTTAATATATAGTAATTGGGAGGGTGAAGGTATGATGATATCCGTATAACACTTATGATAAGTGAAAATCTATTAAATATCTAACTGGAAACATCAGGCCTTTACACACACACACCCCCTCCCCATCTTTACTATTTTTGTTTGATTTTTTTTTGTTGGGGTTTGTTTTGTTTTATTGTTTCTGTTTGTTTCGATTAAAAAAGAATTTTTTAAAATTATTTTTAAAATTTTAAATAACAGGTCTATGCACAAAATTGATAATTTTCATTTATCCTAATTACAGTGATTTGGCAGATGTGACGCCACTTTCATGTATCGGCGGTTATTCATGTTTTTTGGAATTGAAAACATGTAGGCCTAGGCATATCCTAATTATAACCCTGCAGAGCAGAACGGGATATGTCTCTTCATCATAAATATAATGAAAAAGCATTCAAAATATATTTATTTCCCAAAAATGTGGTGAAATGAACAGTGGGACACGTCTGATAACAGAGTAGGCTATAGGATATGGAATCGCCATCAATTTCTATTCTTGACCATCTCAAACTGTGTCAAACATATTCTCGTAAGCAGTTGTAAACCAAGAAATTTCATTCAAACACTAATTTTGGCCATAGTTAAAAATACATTGTAAATTACGGCCGCAAGTACAGTAGGCCTATCTATAAACCGCACTTAGCCTATGTAAATATGTTTTATAAATGAATTTATTACTTACCTCAGTTGAAATGAACGATTTAATACAACTTGAATGCGTAGAGACAAGTTCTTGGTGTTGTTGTTGTTTTTTTTTAAGTTATGGCGAGGCGCGTCCCGTTCAACCTAGTCGGTTATATTAGGGCGCATATCCAAATATAAAAGGCCCTTAGGTCTGAGGTTATAAATACATTTTTTCCCAGTCGTGGGTTTTTGCTGCGCAGTGAATATGTGTAGTTATGTGTCCTTTCGTAGCAGTTAGGGTTAGGTTTAGTATTAGGGTTAGGATTTGGGTTAGCGTTAACCCTAATCCTAACCTTAATACTAAATCTAGCCCTAACTGTTACGATACAAGACATAACTACACATATTCACTGCGGAGCAAAAACCCACGAGTAATAGGAAATTACCGCTTTCGAGTAACAACAGACGCGCGCTAAAAATAAATCTGCTTCACATCGTTAACGCAATTCGCCGAAAACGCAAATCGCTGAAAACACGAACCGCCGAAAACGTCTGGAAATTGATTTTGTGCCCAAAGGGAAGTAAAAATTATGCGGTAACTGAAGTTTAACGAAAAATACCATCAATAACAGAAAAATGGAAAACTTCCGATTTTTAATATTTTTTCAAGGTCCGATGCGGGAAATTCAAGGCTGTTAGCCATTTTTCAAGGCTTTTCAAGGCCTGGAATTTTTTTTTTCGTTTTCCAGGTTTTTCAAGGTCGCTACGAACCCTGCAATATGCTTATTCCATGTAAGCCTTTGGTCAAATGTCACCCCAAGATAGGTGGGGTAGCTTTCTTCCTTGATCACGGTTGTCCCTAGATGTATGTTAGCTGATTTGTCCTTGGGGGCGAGGGAGAACAGTGTTGTGGAGGTTTTGTCTGTGTTTATTGTGATAAGCCATTTCTCTGCCCATGACACTAGCATGTCTGCTGCCCGCTGCATTCTATAATTTGCTGTGGTGACATTTTCATCAGCGCACCAGAGTACTAGGTCATCTGCATATAAGGCAGCTTTAACTCCTGCAGGGAGATCTTTCACCAGGTCATTGATGTAAACAAGGAAGAGTGTTGGGGAAATTACTCCTCCTTGAGGTACCCCCTGATGGAGCAACACTTTTCTGCTCTGCAGACCGTCAAGAGTGACTCTAGTTCTCCTGTTATGCAAGTATGACTGGATCCATTTCATCATGTTGCCTTGGATTCCACTTCTCCTAAGTTTTGCAATGAGGCCATCTTTCCACACCTTGTCAAAGGCCTGCTTGAAGTCGACCCAGATCGTTAGGACCTTTTTCTTCTCCTGGAAGGCATCTTCTATTGCTTGAGACAAGTAAGTAACTTGGTCTTCTATACTGTAGCATTCTCTAAATCCAGCTTGTTCCGGCACCAGGATCTGCTCAGACTCTAAATACCATTTCAATCTGTGGTTGACTATTCGCTCCATAGTCTTCCCAACACAGCTTGTGAGACTGATTGGCCGGTAACTTGCAGCCTCGGTCTTACATTTCCCTTTCTTTAGTATGGGTATTGTGATGGCTTCTCTCCATACTTGGGGTACCGTTCCTTTCAACCAGCTGTGGTTGAATATCTCAAGCAGTTTTGTCTTTGCTGCTGAGCTCAGATTTACTAGCATTTCGTTGCTGATTTTGTCTGGGCCGGGTGACTTTTGAAACTTAAGCTTGGAAATAGCCTTCTGTAGTTCTCCTAGTGTGTGATGGGTTCCCTCATTGGGGCAGGAGTATCTGTCTGTCCCATGGTTGCCAGTATTTCTTTTCTTATCTCTCTCTGATGATCTATGTTAATGGGTAAGTTGCTTTCTGAACTGTATCTTCTAGCAAACAAGTCTGCAGCTTGTTTTCCTCTGAAAAGTTTGCCACCTTCATCCAATGTGATAGTCTGCCTAGGTGAGGAACGCTCTTCATTTAGAGACTTGACTAATCTCCAAAGTTTCCTGCCGTCTTTCTCAAGGTTCAGCGATGCCGTTTTAGTTCTCCAGCTTTTCCGTTTTTCTTCTAGCTTTGTTCTCTGAAACTCTGCTACAGCCTTTTTCCATTTGTTGTGAGTTTCAAGTGAAGGCTGAGACTCTGCGTCCTTTCTAGCCCTGTCCATAGCTTCCTGACGTTCTTGGAGTGTGCTGGACCAGTATGGTATGTAGTTACGCCGGCATCCTTTGGGAATGGTTTCTTTTGCAGCTTGTAGTATGCATCTGTTGAAGTCGTTTACCACTTCATTAATGTCTCTGTTCTGTACCTTGAGGGTAGACAGCAGCGTGTTCACCTGATGCCTGAATAAACCCCAGTTGGCTTTTTTGTAGTTCCATCTTGTAATGGCTGGGCCTGTACTGAGAGTTGCACTCTGGACAGTAAGAAAGATTGGGCGATGGTCGCTTCCCCCTAGTTGGTCTCCTACTTCTCTACTAATAGATCCAGCTATATCTGGTGTGGAGAAGGCAAGATCTGGTGTTGAAGTTGTGTGCCATCCTCTGGAGTAGAAGGTAGGAGTATCTGTGGCATTATTGACTAGGATTAGGGAGTGATCATCTTGCCAAGTTTCAACCTCTTCACCTCTGTGATCCAGATGGTTATAGCCCCAGCTCTGGGAGTGGCTATTAAAGTCTCCAACTGCTATAAAGTTGGTGGCTGGTACCTGTATAGAGCTGAGACTCAGGGGTTTGTTGTTCGGACAGTAATAGTTCAGGAGTTCTATTTCCATCTTGTCTACCTTTATCTGCAACAGCTGATATTCTGCTCCATCCATGAAGGTTTTCCTTTCGTGTGCAGGAATGTTATTCCTTACAAGAGTAAGTACTCCTCCTTTTCGTCTATCTTTTCTGTCGGATCTGAAGCATTGATATCCCCTTATTTTAAAGGTTTGATCTGCTTTCAAGTGAGTCTCTTGGATACAGCAAACACTGACTTGCTTCTCATACAAGATGTTTTCCAGCTCTGTCTTTTTGCTGTATCCAGCCTGCTTGCTGTTCACTCCCTCTGCATTCCAGTGCATCATGACAAGTGGCACTCTGGGTTTCTCTTTTTCTGTTTTGTTTTGGTCAGTAGTTCTCCTCCGCCGTCTGCTGACTCCACAAGACGGTCTAGAGGGTCCTCCAGTAGCTGAGGGTGGGCTCTGTCGAGGCTCAGAGCCCGGCACTGCACCTGCCTGGTGGAGCTCCACAGGGCGAGCACCAGTACGAGATTTATTTGACGGTGTACTCTCCATAGAAAAAAAAAAGCGAGTTGCGTGATACTGTGGTTTCCGGTGCGCCTTCTGGCCCAGTATCTATGACTTTAGCACCTGTTCAACGGGAGAGTGGGCTCATCCCTAATCTGTTTATGTTCCCAGTAGTAGACTATTCGCAAGCAGCCTGGGGGTGTCACTGCTCTGCGCGGACCTTGTTTACCGAGGCGGCGTCCGAGCTCGTATGGTGAAAATATGGTTGCGTTATCTTCAAAATAGCCCTGTCTTTCCCATGGCTTTTCTGCCATCCTGCAACTTTGAGTTAGGGAGTTCTGAGCTCCAGTCTCTTTCCCAGGCATTTTATCCTGGCCTGGCATGCATACAGAGGACCCCACTTCTGGTTCTAAGTTAGCAGTTGGGGATAGGTGGGGTAGCACACTGTGCATTCCCCGTCATCCAGGGGGCTCTCCAACTATGCAGAGCTTGCACAATGCTGTGCTCTGGTTCTGGGCTCTCCCAAGGAATCCTCAC
This sequence comes from Oreohelix idahoensis, assembly GCA_024509875.1. Classification (NCBI taxonomy): domain Eukaryota; kingdom Metazoa; phylum Mollusca; class Gastropoda; order Stylommatophora; family Oreohelicidae; genus Oreohelix; species Oreohelix idahoensis. The sequence continues at coordinate 8,819 of JAMPIV010014581.1, forward strand.
GTCCTGCACAGAGCCACTTCCAGATACCCACCACCTGCCAACCCTCCATTGTAGAAATCTCCTGCATGCGGCCATCCAGTCAAGAGCCAGTATTAAGTCTGGTGCCCAAGTGATCCCCCCAAGCTCAGTGTGCAATGCTGGGTTCTCATCATGCTGCAACACAGGGGGGATTGTGATGCTCAGCCATCTCTCTCAACTCTGCACCGATAAGTGACATCGGGGACTTAACTGTGCCTCAGTACTGGGAGGCCCCGTTTCCGGGTACACCACACACAGCCAATTGAGGCAACGGTCGCCGTGGGCGTGTCTTCAGTGGGGAAGTTGTGGAGTCTTCCTGTCCATGTTCTTGCACATCCTAACACTGCCCGCAAGACATCGGAGGTTTGGAGAGTGGCCTTCTCTGCTTTTTTGAGCCGGGGTGGGCTCCCCGGGCAAGTCTCGATGGGGATCGGGACGTGTCCACGCGCCAGTGGGCCCAGCATCGGCCGCATCTGATGGAGGACTTGCTCTGCCAGGTTTGAGTTAGTAAATTCCAACTTTGTCATCTTCATGGCATTGTGATGCTGGGGTGCCTGTGGATTTCCTACCGCCCCGGGTAGAAGCCAGAAGTGTACTGTGCCAGCTCTGGGGGAGATAAAGGGGGTGTTTCTGCGTCTCCTTGTGATACGTAGCCAAGGTAGGGCTCACAGTGCTCTTTCCCCGCCACCAAATTGCCTGCTGGTTACGCCGAGTTCTCCGAGGCTCTAGGCATGTGACCAAGAGTTGAAGGCAATAGGATCGTCACGTCCTGAGTCTCTGTGCCTGTACGATGGGTTCCGATCTTCAGGGAGCAGTCCACACTCGTTCCCACTCCCAAGACTTGTTCAGTATCCATCTGGCTCCTTCCCACCCACAGAGGGCGTGTACGGTGTAGTGCACCGGTTTTATTATCGAGGTTTGCTCCTCTAGATCTGTTGTGTTTAGCCTGAGGATTCACACCCTCAGTTACCAGGACTACCTCGAGGAGGGTGTGGCTCTTCACCACGCACAACGATCTTGGGGTATGAGAGGTTTTGCTAGGCCAAGAGACTAACACCGCAATGGTCGCTCCTTTCATGAACAAGAATTCACTAGGCCTAGGGTGAAGCAAGGGGGGAAACCCACTACCCACAACACCAGCACATCATACCCCCTGTCTGTAAGACTTTGCCCCTACTTGCATGTGAAATGCAACAAAAACACGCTTGAAGTATAAAGTACTTGAAGTATAAAGCTTTGCAGAGAGAAAGAGAGAGTGGAGCGAAGCGACTCTGTGCCATGGGGTTTCAAAAAAGTGTCATGTTTAAAAAGCATTGTATGAGCGAGTCGAGTCGTCATATCATGGAGCGTTAATTGAAAGTCGCCGTATGAGCGAAGCGTAGGAAAGCGAATCTTCTAAAAGCGGGATATTTGAATCTATTGACTTGTAAAACTGTACCATTTGAGTACCAAGGCTTCTCAGTAGCAATTACCTTCAAGTACCAAGGGTTTTTAGGAAAAATTTCCCATTTGGGGTAATGAAATTTAAAAAATCACTGAGACAGAATGAGTCAACAGATTGACATGAAACTTTCAAGATATGGGAAGTGGATAAGGTGTCGTGTGGTGACCTAGTTTTGTGTTCAGGTCATGTGATCATGGCAGCCATTTTGAATATTAATGAGGCAATAGACTATTGAAAAATGTATAAAAAAATATTATAATCAACTCAAAAGTCATAAGACTTTCCAAGATAAAATATTATTGTACATCCTTTCTAAAAAAAAAGCAAGTATAATATGCTCTTAAAATGATATTGGGGTTAAAAAGCTATTTTAAATGGACACTATTTCCAGGGTCTGTAATGGCAAAATAGAAATATTCATGAGTTACTGACATGATTTCATGCAAAAAGAATTTTTTAAAATACATACTTATCAATTTGCTTTAGCTGGGTGTGATAGTCTAACATAAAATATGGTAACAGATGCAATTATTGTTGCTTTTTTCTCTGGCCTTGGGGGCCTATTTCCTTCCTGCGGCAGCATGCATTGTCCTCACACTTATAAAAAAATTGAAAAGCAGGGTCCAACGCAAAGTGGTTTTTCACTACCAATACAAAAGATTCTTTTCTGGACTCCAGTCCAGCAGAATTACAAACAATGCATCTTCATTCATTCATAACCCTCCACTCCCAAAGGAGCATAGGCCTTCAACAAACACATGCCAAGTCCTCCTGTCACATGCCATCATCTTTCCATGTTCTCATCATTTTCACCTCTGTTTCCAGCTCTCTTCTCCATGTGCTTCTTGGTCTACCTCTGCCTCTCTTGCCCTGGGGGTTCCAGAACAAAGACTGCCTTGTAATGCTATCAACAGGTTTCCTCAGTGTGTGTCCTATCCATCGCCTTCTTCTAATCTCTTGTTCCACTGGCACTTGTCTAGTTCTTGTCATCAGTTCCATGTTGGTAACCTTGTCATACCATTTTAATCCCTCTATTCTACGCAAGCACCCATTTATGAAAGTCTGTAGCTTTTTGGTTGTTGTCTTTGTTGTTCTCCATGTCTCAGAGCCATACAATAGGACTGACTTCACATTTGAGTTGAAGATTCTTATTTTCGTGTTGGATCTGATTTCTCTTGATCTCCATATATTTCCCAATGCAATGAAAGCTCCTCTTGCCTTTTGTATTCTTATTTTGATATCGCTGTCTGTCCCTCCAACTTTGTCTATATTACTGCCAAGATATGTGTATGATTCTACATCTTGTATTGGTGTTTCTTCAAGTTCAACCCTGTTATCATTACCTGCATTTATTCTCATTATTTTTGTCTTTTCCCTGTGTATTTTCAGACCCAATTGCTGTGACCTCTAATCGAGTGTTTTCAATTTGCCCTGCATCTGATTACGGTTATAGGACAGAAAAGCCAAGTCATCGGCAAAATCCAGATCATCCAGCTGCTTAGTCAGAGTCCAATGCATCTTGGTCGCTGTCAATTGTCTTCATACTGCTGTCAGTAACATTGTTTGCGTGGACTGTGCTGAACAAATTCTATATTGCCATGTACAAGCATCCATGTTTCCTGACCTAGCAAAAAACAGATGAACGGCCACACTTCATGTTATTTGTTTTTCTCAAAATTACAGGAAACCCTCTTCTACTGTCTATAACAGTCTAACCCTAATCATAACGCTCACATAGGGGTCATCAAAGCCATACAAGTACCACTGAAACTAATCAGCTGCTTCTCTGCCACACCCCCTCCTAGTAGCAGGTCTTTTTCTACGCCCCTGAAAATCGCTATCAACACCTCTGACAGATTCACGAATGTTGGAACTAGGGATGTTGCTGTCTGTTTCGGTAATTTCAGGCTGCCCTGCATAAAAACTAGACCAACTGTTGTCACTTTCAAAGGTCAGCTGAGCCAGAATCCAAATCATTGCAACATTCACTCCTTTTTAAAGAAATTTCCACCTAAAGATTAATCAAAACGCGCGAAAAAATTTTCCGGCCACCATTGGCCATTTCTCAATAAAATTGAGTTGCTTCCCTTGATATGCATAACGCAGTTCAGAAACTTGCCATGATAACATTTTATGCTGATACTATACTTACGCCAAATGGCGACACTGGTACTCTACGTAATATACGGCTCGTCGCCAATAGGCGCCCGTGGTACTCAAAGTGTTAATAGTGCATTCTGGAGAAGTCATTTTCTAAGAGATGCCCACCACTTGCCTTTCTGCTATGAGGGTTAAGGCCTTTATTTTCACCTTCTGCCACTTATTGTAGCAATAAATTCCTGCAACTACTTTTCACTTTTTGTTTTTAAGGCTGTATCATCCGCATAGCTCAAGTAGTTTATGTCCATTAGCTGATATTCCTGACATGTCCTTTAGGGATCTCATTATACTTTCACTGTACAGATTGAACTGATTCCGTTGCAGCACACATACTAATATCCTTTTCTGACCAGTTGAAACCTTACCTTTTGGCTGCTAATTCTTATAGCTGCTGTTTGTTGCCAGTACGTTATTATTCTCAGATCATTACCATCGATATTTATGCTTTCTAACATTTTGACAATTTTCTCATGTTTCTCTTTGTCAAATGCCTTAGCGCAGTCTTTAAAGCACAAATATAGATCCGTTTTTACTTCAATGGCTCTTTTTAATAATATACACAGGGTCATCCACACTTTGTCACGCAGTTGTTTGCCATTCCCCCCCCCAAAGTTCATCACAAAAAACCCTGATCCCTCCTTTATGTGACAACCACCTGTTTCTGTTCGTGGCTGCTTCAGTTAACCTCTATATCTAGAGACTGTTCAACCATCCACCCTACGGCTGAGTTGATGGGCCTCATAGGAGGACAGGTTCCTCAACCAGGTTACCCTTACTATTAAGTTTAAATGACAGTGCAAAGTCCACAATCAGTGAAATTTCAGTGTGTTACATTCATGGTGTTCATCATTCTACAATTCTTAAGCAACAACTAACACATTATAGATTGTCATTTTTTTTTTTTAATTTATTTTTTGTTTGTTTTATAAGTAAACAAAATAAAACTTTCAAGACAAAATAAAGTGAAATTCTCACAAGAAATCACATTAAACATTGACCATGCACTCAAAGGAGTAACATTCTTTTATCACAGGCTACACGCTTCAAAAGCTATTTATCTATTTTATGATCTTCAAACTTCCTCTGCTAGTAAACTGAAAGGCACTGCATTCATTCACTACGGTATCATGAAATATAAGTGAGAAAAGTGAAAAAGTGCAACCTATCATCAATTTCTCAAGCATCCCTTCCAAGCACACCATATGTCTCATTAGACAAACATTAAAAGTACCAAACCAAAAAAAAATAAAAAACAACTAAAAATATACATGACATTAAAATTTCAAATACTTCTAATGCTTATGACAAATTTCCCATTCACAATTCATCTCCTCTGGTAAACAAAATATGTGAACTAATCAATGGTGCATACACTCAAAATGCACATTAGTTAACAATATGCAATTTCAATGGGCATTGAATAAAAGTGTAAATATAATATAGAACAAATCAGTACTAGAAATGTCCAAACTGCACACTGTCTCTAGACCCTCACCATAACCAGACACATACATATGGCCATTACCATGAATATACCTAGCTGAAATGGCGAAGGTAATATACAGGAATAAAAATGATAATAGGTCAAAACAATATAAGCTCTCTATTGTTTTTCTATCTTTCTGCATAATTTATTTAATTATAAACCACTGCCACTTCGCTGAAAAAAAAACAAAAAAAAAAACACAGCAAACACTACATTTGTAAGACAACAAAATGATACTAACAGCCATGCAAAGCCACATAAATAGAAACTCCAGACACAATTTTGCGTGTCTTTACAATGACTGCAGCCTCATTAACATAATTCTGACACGGACAGGCATAATGTTATTTGGTCACATCACCTTCAAGATATTCATAAAAGAAAGTTATTTTACTTACAAGTTTGCAGAAGGGTAACTCCTACTTAAACATTGAACAGAACATCTACATATCTACTTAAACCACGAGGACAGACTTTGAAAACTCTACGTACTAAAATGTTGAGGACAATATTCATAAAGTAAATTCCATTTCCACAGACCTTACTTCAGCTAGCACTGTATGGCAACCAAAACAGGCTAAATTGTTAAAACAATGAACGTATGATATTAAACAAATATTTTTATTTTAAAAAAAAATGTTATTTATCAATTACATGTGGAAAAACATGAAGAAAACGAGATATAGTTATCTACATACTTTACAATTGTAAATATTAGAGGGTTCTGTCACTTTCTGTTATGAGAAATGCACTAATGAAAAGATACCACTTTCTTGGATGAAATATGTGTCAGCATTAATTTTATTGCCATTCTGTTATTAAATGTTGCTTTTGTTGTTTTCCAGCTATAAAAAGACCATGATATTCAAATTATTTATATCAGAGCCACTTCCTAGAACCACTTGTTATCTCAGAAACAAGACAAGTCAATATATAACGTACAGTTAGAAGCCTCATGTATTTCACACACACACACACAAAAACACACCACATACAATAAGGCATTAACATCACAGGCAGAAATCTAACTGCAGTTACAAGATTACAATATAGAAGACCTGAGGAACAATACACACATGTTAAACAAGACTTCTCGGACTTAAAACAGGACTGGTATGAGTGCTAAATATCATGCCAGAGCTAGCACTTTTCAATCCTATAGAACATCATATACTGGTGATGCAATACAAACACAAGATTTTAAAAATATACACATTCAAGTCTCGCTGGAATCTGCATATATGTAAAAAAAAAAACAATGAATTTACTATCGCTGAGAAAATACAAAGTCATCTACCAAAAGCATCCTCACAAAAACAATCACACATTCAAATTCTAAGATTCTGGCATCCAAGAAATATCTGTCAAAGAACCTTGTTATGGTGAACAAATTATTACACAGAAAAATTCTATGAAAGCTTCCACGTTTGGAGAATGTCTGTCTGAAATGCAAAATTCTGACAAAACTGGATTTAAAGTGTAGTATTAAATTAGTTTCTTTTTCATAATTGCTCACAATTTTGAAATAATTTTATTTATTTCATGTTTGACATGTAAGCTACACAAAGTTATAACACTGAAGCTGAAGTTTAATAAAATATGCAAATCTCAAATCAATATTTAACAAAAAGGTTTTTTCTGTGTTTCCCTTTAAATCTGATATGTCCACACATTACCGATGTAAATATGCATTACAACTGAAGAACCATTTTATGTTCTGTATATTTCTATCAATCATCTGTTTTGCCTTCAATATTAGACTGCAACAACTGCAACAAAACAAAGTTTATTTCACACATTCTTGTCAGCTTAAATCTGTAAACCCTGCATAAAAGGGGAGAAGAAAAAAAGGAGAGAGGAGCAGGGATAACATAGCAAAAGACCTGAGCACTGGTTACCAGGCGGAAATGAAGATCAAAGGAGGAAAAAAAGAGCTACAAAATCACAAGCAAGAGTTTTATTACTTACTACTGGACAGAAAGATCACAATATGCTAAAATAATCAAGCTCTATGTTGGGCCTATTTAAAAAAATGCTCAGACCACAAACAATTAAATATGTATACCTTTATACAATGTGCACATATCAAGTCAAATTCATATATGAAAATCAGTGAAAACAATTATTACTTTAAATAAGTGACCATGATCTGAAAATGCTTCAATGTGAACAAAATGCTTTTGAGTTATCTTGAAAAACAGACTGGTGACGTCTGCACTAGTATAAATGTGCTACTCATGACAGCCTTGGGGCAATACTTTTGATCATGCCCAGCTTCTCAATTTGCATTTAGGTAATACCCATCATCTGAATTTCGGTAGCCATCTCATTAGTACTACATAGTACTCTCAATCAGCACTTCAGCAGTACTGACAATTAATTTCAGTGATTTCTTGAATCTTTTAAAAGCTAAGTCTAACGAATGTTAAGGGTAGTATATTAACCTAAACCTCTAAACATGCATTTTCATATCACGGCTTGGATGAAGAAAATAATGCACTATCCGAAGGTGATGCTGCAGTGTATAAGGGAGCTGCCAATAAAAATAACTTCTAAAATCACCGATTTCATCATTTACAGTAGAACTCCATTTATCCGAACCCCAATTATCCGAACATCCAATTATCCTAACACTTTTTCCAGAAAAAAAAATAAATAAATCGCCACCAGTCACGTTAGACTACATTTCTGAATCTTTTCATGCGGCAAGCTTCAAATGTGTGCGAACAATTTGTAGAGGATGGGATGGGCTAATGGTCGGTCGCTTACGTACAGGAAGTCAGTTAGATCATAAAGTCAGTTAATATCTGGTTTACCAATCCAGTGTACGTGTGCGTTCTAGGCAGAACACTGGCTAAACAGACAGTTCAACTTAAAATAATTGTGTCTGCTACTACAGCAGAATAATTTTGGTGTACAAGTATTTCTCTGTGCGATATGGCATCTTCCAGTAGGCCTAAAGCATATAAAAGGAACCGCAATGTTTTGTCAATTGAAACAAAAACAGAAATTATCAAGAGACTAGGAAAAGGTGAAACTGTGTCTTCACTTGCGAGGATTTTCAATGTTGGGAAAGCTACCGTCTCTGACATCAAAAGTAACAAGGATAAAATTATGAGTTTTGCATCGAAATTGGATAGTGAAAATGGGTCGAAGAAACGTAAAACCATGAGAAATGCGAAAGATTTGAAACTGGAAGAGGCTTTGTATATATGGTGTGTGCAAAGAAGAAGCAAAGGGGAACCTATCTCTGGCTCTCTATATTGTGAAAAGGCACTTCAGTTCAACAATCAACTTGACGGTCCTCCTGACTTTAAATCTCGTCATGGCATACGAGAACTGGAGATTCAAGGGGAATCTTTATCTAGCGATGCAACTGCCGCTGAAAATTTTAAAGAAACATTCTTGGCTTTTTTGGAAGAAGAAGGTTATTCACTCGATGATGTGTATAATGCCGATGAGACTGGCTTATACTGGAAATCATTGCCTCAAAAATCACTTGCATCTCAGCGCGAAGCAGCTGCCCCTGGGTTTAAAAAGTGCAAAGAGAGAGTAACAATTTTGGTAGCCGCGAATGCCAGTGGAAGTCATCGTTTACCGGTGCTAATGATCGGCAAAGCCAAAAAACCACGTTGTTTAAAGAATGTGACATGTCTCCCATTGTGCTACAAAGCACAGAAGAGTGCTTGGATGAATAGTGAAATATTTCTTGATTGGTATACAAATCAGTTCATCCCAAATGTGAAGAGGTTGAGAGAACAAGAAAAGAAAACTGGAAAAGTAATTCTTCTACTGGACAATGCACCATCTCATCCAGAGACGGATACATTGAATGCAGTTGATGCAAATTTTAAAGTAATTTTTCTGCCTCCCAATGTAACAGCACTGATTCAACCAATGGATCAGGGTGTTATAGCAAAGCTTAAAAAGATGTACAAGAAGGAAGTCCTGCGTCGTTTATTGTTGGCTGAAGATGAAGAAAGTGTGGTGGCGTTTTCTAAAAAGCTTAATCTCAAAGACTGCTGCTATATGTTAGCTGATGCTTGGACCACCCTGTCACAAGATAATCTCAACAAGGCTTGGAATAGATTGCTTGGGAAAAAAGGAGGAAATGAAACTACTGCAGTGGACACAAATGATGATTGTATAAATGAAGTTGTGGAACTGTTTCAATGCCCGGATTTTCGGACTGTGACAAAGATGATGCACACATGTGGCTAGAAGATGATAATGATTCTGGTTTTCAGTTTTTGAATGACGAAGAAATTTTGTCTTTTGTGCAAAAAGAAAACCAAATACATGTAGTGACCGATGACGAAGACTCCTCAGAAGTACATGATGTACTTGTAGATTATGAAGAAAACCCAAAACGTCGACCAAGTCCTGAAGAGGCCTTTATAGCACTAGAATCAGCGATGGCTTGGTACGAGCAAGAAGATGACAGCTGTCCTACACAGCTTCTGCTGTTGAAGAGAATGCGGGACTTAGGAACCAAAAGGAGACTATCCAGTTTGGTGCAAAAGAGGATTCCTCATTATTTTAAATAGTGGGCTACATCTGTGCAAGTACATGTATACGTAAGTTGCGCCTGGTTTTGAATCGTTTGTAATGTTATTTTGAAAACATTTCTCTTTCTTAAAAAAAAAAAATTAATACAAGTAGTACATGCACTGCAGTGTAATGAAAGATTTTGGTGATACAGTAATCTAATACAGTGTGGGTATTATTATTACAGTACAAGTAAATATGTTTTATAGTGTATTTTCCTTGTGATGGTTAATTATTTTTAGAAATATGTGTACATGTACTCGATACATTATGTAATCCAATTATCCGAACATTTGATTATCCGAACGATGCTCGGTCCCATGGGGTTCGGATAAATGGAGTTCTACTGTACTTGTAACAACCTCATTGTAAAAGATCAAACCGCAGGACTCATTTTAATGCTCTGAGCTGAAGACTATAAAGGCCCTCTTCCCTAATACTACATAACAAAACAATAGAATTTTAACAACTCTCTTTTCTCTCCCAACATAAAGTATGTGGCATAATCCTTCTAAATGTTGCCATATATATATTTTTCTCCACATTGCAGCAAGCTGGATAGACAACAGGAGGCTGACACCCCCCCCCCCCCTCCCCCCCCCCCCCCCCCCCACCACCACCACCACGGAGATTAAAGGGCTGAAAAAACTTGATCAACGGGAGAACCACTCAGATTGTTTCCTCTTGCAGCGCTCAGTGTAGAGTTTCCTATCTTTTTTTTTCCCCACGTTGCAACAAACTGTTCTCCCATAAACAACTCTCTTGTGAAATCTGTATTGTGCAACAATATGTGCTGACTTCCTTTAAACAAAACAGATGTAAAACAACATTCAGGCACAATAAGAGAATAAATGCCTAGAATGGAAGTGATTATTAATGTTTAAAAAAAAAAAAAAATGCTAGCACACTGCAATCTATAACAGATGATTTAAACATGATGAAAATCTATAAGGTGTGTATTAGCAAGAAAATATATGATGTGAAATAAATCAGAGTATGGAATCTTCCAAATGCTAATTTGTTTTCCCACACACCAGTCTAGTCAATTTTTTTTAAAGAGATTATTATATCATCATTTGTCACCATGCCCATATAAGTCATTTTCCTTATAATTTTCTGTGGGCTATTTTCTAGTTATATTTTTGCTATTGTCATAAGTAAAATCTGAGTTTAGCAACTGTGTGCTGCTTGCTCAAAATTCCAATTTTTAGTTATCAAAGGATTTGCGTTTTCTGGAACCAGTAGAATCTTCTGATGATGGTGATGAAGAGTTGCTGTTCTTGTTGACAGTGAGGTTTCGTGGTACAAGGAATACATTGCCATCACTAGACTGCTGCAGGGAGTACAGGTTTGGATCATAGGGTTCGCCACGCTCATCTCTCAGTGACTGGAAGATACGCGTGTACAGGTGGCCAAACTTTTCCTTCATTTTTCGCCTTTCAAGATCCATTGCTGCTCGCTCTGCTACTAAACGGTCCCTCATTTTCTGCAGTTCTGTCATCTCATCGGCTAGGTTGAAAATTACGCCGACCTTGCGTTTTCTGCAATTCTGAGCTGCGACTTTGTTTTTACCCCTTCTACGTATATCTCTGACCAGGGCCAACTGAAGAAAGAGGACACAAATACATTTTTAAAAATTAAAAAGCTGTTAAATTATTGTAAATTATTAACAGGTGATGCTATACAAGAGTAGTTAGAGCGCGCAGTGGTCTCCCACGGCAAAGGTGCCGGGTTTGAATCATGGTACCGACATGCTCCAGTCTACCAAGCTCTAAATAGGTACCTGACTCTGCTTTTTTAATTAGGGAAGGAAAAGGCAGTGAGGAAGGGAACTAATCATCCCACCTCTTGATGCTGGACCTAGTATGATGAAGTCTCCAATACTTCACTTCCCTATGGCAGTATCTGCTGTGGGACTACCTCTCAAACATACAATGCATATTTTCTAAAACTGAAGTGAAACTCGGGCATGTATAGATGAAACAGGTTTTACAAACAGGCACTTATGATTTCCTCACTCATAACAAGAAATGACCATATTTTTAAGGCTCACAGCTTGAACAAAACTGCCCTAAAAAGAAATCTGTTGAAAGCAACAAGTACACTAACATGTTCTAACCAGTGGTCCATGGACCCCCCTGGGGTCTGTGAATGGATTCTCAGGGGTCCATGTACACATCCTAAAATTAAAAATGTAAAATTTTTAATTATGCTTTTATGTACATTTTGTTCAAGAAGTCCATAGCCTTCATGGGACAATCAAAGGGGTCAATAGCATTTATTGGACAATCAAAGAGATCCATAGTCTTCACGGGACAATCAAAGGGGTCCATGACACAAAGAGGGTTAAGAAACACTACTCTAGAGGGAATAACAAGGAAGGACAATGATCATTCATTCAACCTGCTAGTTCCTGTAAAACAGGACTAAAGCTTATAGAGAACATTCAAGTCACTTGTGTCCTTGACCTTTACAAGGGACATTAAGTAATAGGCACATTTTGTCACAAAATAAATAAAAAGAAATATGGACTACCTAGACTGTTCTATATGGTTTTCAATATTTGTCTAAAATTCTAGCACGTAACTGTTGAGGATTACTGCATGGTTCATAATCATTTTGGTTTTACTTCAATCTATATGGTTGCACCATGCAGCACCTACCTTGATTAGACTTCAAAACATACACGTAAATAACTAGCTGACGTGTGTAGGCTAGTAACGAAAATAGTCGATGTGTGGCATTCATGCCTGATGGCTGATGTGTGGCCTATGTGCCAATAGTAGTGTTTAACTATGAGGTAGATCCACTTATTCTAGAAGGATAACAGTCATATGTTCAGGTGTTAAGCCAAAATAATAATGTGTGTTTAAAGACCTATGAGTCTAAATAGATATTAAAGTGTGAATATTCAAACGCGGTATGACACGTGAAGAATTATAAAGATAACGCGATTATAGGCGTAACTGTATTGTGAGAAACAGTGATAATGGTAACTGTTCTGGCGTATAAGGCCAAATGTAGATTAATGTTCAGACAGTGGTTCTGAATGGAACAGGTATTAAAGAATTAATATATATTTGCATCAGGTGCATAAACAATATATAAATCAATATTCAAGTGATAGATTATGAATACAGCCGGCAAAGCTGTTGACGGTTAGAATGACCGCTATAGGTCAAGTAGACGATATGTGAAATTACTGTGAAGTGTATTGTATCCTTTGATGGGAATCAATTGCTACTCACATGATCATATTGTGATGTATGATAAAGATGAATAAAAATGTAAAGTCGTCAACTACGATGTTTCATGACAAGTTATTATGAAGTTGTATTCACGGAGTTGCTTAGTTATGTTGATGGCAGAATCAATGAATTATTGTTCGATTATGGTTCAAGATTAACATGCAAACAAATCGACAATAATGTCAACCAGAAATGAATGTCAAAACTGGAATACGCAACAATGCCAGGCGTCTGAATATAGGAATAAAACTTTAATCGGCAACCAAGATAATATGAGGAGATTAGAAGATAAACTTACAGGTTTGCGATATAGTGTAATATCGATAGTCAAAGCCAGAAGTATTCCACTAAGCAGAAACATTTCGCATAACTGACATAATATACCCACAATACGGGGAGAACGCCCGTAACAATAACCGTATTTTCACAGAAAGTGGATTTAGTGGGTCATGAAAACTTATGTTACAGGCTCTGCCATAGTTAAAATGTTGGGAAACACTGCCTTACAGGAAGGCATAAATGAAAAGCAGGGAAAATTGTGACTACACTTTAGATAATTAAACACAGCAATTCCAGATAATAGCTCTGACTAGTCACCAGCAGGTTACACTGTCACATTTAACCCACAAAGGTCACACATGTGACTAATAATATTCTGATGTGGAGGCTATCTTGATTTCTGTAGCAGTTTGTTACACAATATCATATTAGTCACATGACATGCCTGAGGGAACGGTAGACATATAGATGCGAATCATGGGTAATGACTGCAACCCACAAAAGTCATTCCAAACCTCAGAAATAGAAGCTGGTTGAAGTAACAAGACTTGGTCTGCAACCAGAGGATACGTCATGGCCTCAAAATCAAGTGGCAGAACGGTAGATCTATTCTTTCTTTGTCTTATCAAAGACCCTCTGGAACTACACAAGGAATGGTTACATAACTGTAAGACGACAAAATAACAGTGAAACAAGTCTAATCCAGGCACATCTTTTCAGGTGGTCATGCCTACAGTCAATTCTGAGTGTTTACTGTATGAACCATCTAGTCGTATAAACACGTATAGTAGCTAAGAAACACCTACCTGAGCTTCATTCAGTTTGTGTTTTGTCAGCATCTCATTAAATTGTTCAACTGGTGACTCAATGATATCTTCTATAGAAAATGGAATCTTTAGCTCATCTGCACGACGATGATCTCTGCTGTGTGGGCCTTTACGAGATGGTTCTTTCTGTGCATACTTCTTTACCTAAACAGAAGTAGTGATTATTAATAAAGTCTTAACTCAAACTGCTGTAGTAACACAGAAAATCATCTGAGGCCTCTACAAGCTTCGGCTCTTTTCTTTATACTTATTAGTAAAATTACATCTGGTCCCCATGCTCATAGGATGCCTTATGATGGCCGCAGGCTGGTGTAAATGATATAGCTTTTTTAAATAAAAATTAAAACACATCTTCTCCTCAAGCTATCTATTTATTTTAATATGACTAAAAACTGTAACTGTCCAAATAATTCTATGTATAACTGGCAGATGGCAAAATAACAGTCAGGCAACTGCAGCTGACGTTCAGAGATGTGTGCAAGAAAGGCATGAAGGCAGAGGACATAAATCCTGCATACTGGGAGGATGAAGCGGCCGAACGCACCAAGTGGCGATGCTCCCTATAGTGCCACCTCACACTGAGCAAAAAGCTCTTACAACAAGCAGAAGAGAAAAGAGCATGCTAAAAGCAACACCAGGCCACCAAAATCGCCTCAGCGGCACATCTTTCCCATAGTCAGCTGTGACTGGAGGAGGCTATAACTGCAGAGTGCTGTTAGCTTTTGTTTAATATCAGAAATACTCTTGTCTTTTGTCAAATACTGAAATAATGTGTACACTCTACCATATTATGTCATGTGAACAATTCTAATACTGGCTTTAAAGGGCAGAAGCTACAATGAAATGCTAATTTCATAAATAATGCAGGATATTTCACGTAATATGCACAGTCTTAATATACAACAATAACAGCTATGCAACACAGTGCTGTCTTAAGGCATGGGCACACTGGGCTGGGGCCCCACGATTCTAGGGGCCCCATGCTGGGATGCTGCCATATTGTTCATGACATAATTTTTATTCCCGTGAATGGGTGGATAGGGCTGGTAGGGCCCAGTGCCTTGCTTTGCCCAGGGCCTACAATGCTGTTAAGACGGCCCTGATGCAACAAAGTGTCTGATGATACTGTGCTAACGGTGGCCATATTGAATTTTAATGCAATATTTAAATATGCTAAAGCTTTTTTTTTTAAGTTATGAACACTAAATATGAAGTTCATCACAACATTTAACACTTTCGTCAGATCAGACTTTTGATAATTTGTGTGGATCAAGAACTATAGAGCTTTGAATTATGTCTAAGAATAATAACAGGTTGGAAAATTTAAAAAAAAATTATAAGCAACAAATCAAAAATTATCAAAATAATATATTATCTTAATGCCAACAAATAAAATATTAGAAATCTTCTTCTTCTTCCTCGTTCGTCCTGAAAAGGACGTTGGCTGCGTTGTGCCTGTTTACAGCGAAGCTGTGATATTTGCACCTTTCGGCAGACACATCCGACTTCCGCACGGCATTTTTTGGGACCGGGTTAGCCTTCCCTCTTCGATCCTTACTCACTCAGCCAGACTGCAGTGATGCAGTCTGTTTCCAGGACCACCACTTGGAGGTGGAGTAGGGTCTTGGTCAGCTCTGGTTTGCTGACCCTGACGCAAGCAGTCAAGCTATGGGTCGCTGACTGCATCGTCTATTGTTGCGTCTTTGGGTCCCTATTAGAAATCTGATCTGAATAAAGTTTCATAATGCAATGAAAAATGTGTGTGCCAAATCTCAAGTTTACTGACAACTAAACAAACGTTATACAAAAATTAGTAGCAAAAAACAATATTCCTCTATATATGAGCACAGTTTCATTAAAAAATATATTCTTCTTTGATCCTTAGCTGCCGACCGTCAAAGCAGTCAGTGGCCATTATGCCTGATGGCGTCTTGTAGGGCAACAACAAATTGATTCCACTTTGCTCGGTCGGCGGCCATCCTTCGTACAGTGCCCTAGCTCTGGTTCATTCTTTGCATCTCTGCTTCCACAGTTCTCCTCTAAGTTGTTTTTGGTCGGCCTCTCGATATCACCCAGACCAAAAAAAAAAGTCCATTGTGCAAACACATTTCCTTCGGCTTATCATACATAATTGGACAATACTGTTAAACATTGAGGAGACGGAGCGACCGTCTACACATTAACCTTCCTCGACTATGCCAATGTAACACTCCAGACCTCGGGCGAACATTTCTCTTTACGTCAGGCGGAAATAGACAAAAATAATAATCATCTGTCCTTAAAAAATATATATTCACGTCAAAATCACGTGTTCAGATAACTGATTTTGATACATATAAGATTCAGGGAATGAATAGCACTCTACGTACTCTCTGTTCTAAAAGAAATTTGAAAAGTAAGAAGACAGAAGACCATGCCATCACCCAACAAACAGAAGTGTACAAAGTGATGTTTTAAACTAACCTCTCTGGGTACCTGCCCTGGTGGAGTATTGTAGGTGTGGTTGTGAGCCACATGATGATTAGCCACAACACGGGTACCATGTGGGTCATGCTCTGTGTCATTGCTGGAAGATGAGCTATTGATTCCATTGTAAAAACCCGCCGGGCTGCCAGCATAAGATGATGAAGCAGAAGATGGGGATGACGAAAATGCACCAAGGTTAACAAACCCTGAATCATTTGACGATTCTGACAAATGGGCAACTTTTGGGAAGTGGTGACTCATATCTTCATAGTTGCTGTTGTAGTCAGAGCCCCCCGTGGCTCCCTCAAGGGCATCAAATGGTTCATTAAAGTCCTGCAAAATAATTAGTCTTTAATAATGATCAGGTCATACATATTGCATTTCTTTAAATCATGGGTTACTGGATTGCAAGAAATATGAAAAGCACAGGCAAAATATCAAGAGCTACTGCAATAATCTCAAGGTAGAAATAAATGTAGAAAATCTCAGTCACCTAAAAAATCTGATAGTCACCTAAAAATTTAATACAATATATCCTAAAGACAATAAGGTTGGTCCCTGTGTAAAAAAGCCTGCTTGCTTGTCTATTCTCGCGTTTGACTGTCAAGGTTTCTCCAGAAAGCTAAGGAGAGATAGGGAGGTGAAGAAAAAAAAAAGATAAGAGAACAGGGGGGGGGGGGGGGGGGGCAGAAGAGAGAATGTAATATTCTAATTTCACAAGTGGGGTGGGGGGGGGGGGGGGGGGAAGAGAGAATGTAATATTTTAATTTCACAAGTAAGTGATTCTAATATCTGGATGGAGTCAAAACAGACGATAGGAAGATAATATGGGCATCTGGCATAGAATAGAAGGGCATGACAAGTGACAACTGAAGATCTATGCTACACAGGGAGAGGTAGGGCAAGACAGTTATAGTGATAGCCACAAGAAAAACAGAAAATAAAAACTGTCCCACAAACTGCCTATATGCTCACACACTGAAGCCAGCATTTTATACAGCATTCTTATTTGAGGAGACTATAATCTCAAGTGGTACAAACAAGGGTGATCCGATGGGGTCCATGAGAACAGACAGGATGTCTGAGGACTGATGAGCTAGTCTTTAGCAGGTTTAACATAAATACACCATTCATTCATTCATAACCCTCCACTCCCAAAGGAGCATAGGCCTTCAACAAACACATGCCAAGTCCTCCTGTCACGTGCCATCATCTCAAGTTCTTTCCACGTTCTCCTTATCATTTTCACCTCTGTTTCCAGCTCTCTTCTCCATGTGCTTCTTGGTCTACCTCTGCTTCTCTTGCCCTGGGAGTTCCAGAACAAGGACTGCCTTGTAATGCTATCAACAGGTTTCCTCAGTGTGTGTCCTATCCATCGCCATCGTCTTCTTCTCATCTCTTGTTCCACTGGCACTTGTCTAGTTCTTGTCATCAGTTCCACGTTGGTAACCTTGTCATACCATTTTAATCCCTCTATTCTACGCAAGCACCCATTTATGAAAGTCTAGCTTTTTGGTAGTTGTCTTTGTTGTTCTCCATGTCTCAGAGCCATACAATAGGACTGACTTTACATTTGAGTTGAAGATTCTTATTTTCGTGTTGGATCCAATTTCTCTTGATCTCCATATATTTCCCAATGCAATGAAAGCTCCTCTTGCTTTTTGTATTCTTATTTTGATATCACTGTCTGTCCCTCCAACTTTGTCTATATTACTGCCAAGATATGTGTATGATTTTACATCTTGTATTGGTGCTTCTTCAAGTTCAAACCTGTTATCATTACCTGCATTTATTCTCATTATCTTTGTCTTTTCCCTGTGTATTTTCAGACCCAATTGCTGTGACCTCTCATCGAGTGTTTTCAATTTGTCCTGCATCTGATTACGGTTATGGGACAGAAGAGCTAAGTCATCAGCAAAATCCAGATCATCCAACTGCTTAGTCAGAGTCCACTGGATTCCATTTCTGTTGTGTGTTGTCGATGTTCTCGAAACCCAGTCTATTGCTAGAAAGAAAAGAAATGGAGACAAGAGGCATCCCCTGTCGCACTCCTGTTCTTATCCCAAACGGTTCTGTAAGCTGTCCTTCATGAAGAACTCTGCATGTCATATCTTCATATGTTTTCGTTATTAAATTAATGATCTTCAGGGGAACTCCATAATGCCTCATCAATTTCCAAAGTGATTCTCTGTCTACACTGTCAAATGCCTTTTCGTAGTCCACAAATCCGATGTATAGTGGTGAATTCCATTCCAGACTTTGTTCAACTATTATTCTCAAAGTGGCTATCTGGTCTGTACAGGATCTGTTTTGTCGAAAACCTGCTTGTTCATCTCTCAGTTTCTTGTCTATGGACTCTTTTAATCTTTCAAGGATAATCCTGTTTAATACTTTTCCTGGCACTGAAAGTAACATTATTCCTCTATAATTTGTGCACTCTTGTAAATTTCCCTTCTTAGGCAACTTAACCAGATATCCTTCCTTCCATTCTGCTGGTATCTCTTCCTTTTCCCAGACTTTACCAAGTAATTTATATAACATCTCTGTAGCTGTGTCGATATCTGCTTTGATGGCCTCTGCTGGAATGCCATCAGGTCCAGACACTTTTCCATCTCTTAGAAGCTTTATGGCTTTCTTTATTTCTTCCTTCGTTGGTCTTTCACCATTAATTTGTAGCTCTTCTTCTGCTGGCTGGATGTCCGAGGGGTTTTGTGGAGCTGGTCTATTGAGAAGGTCCTCAAAATATTCTGTCCAACTCTTCATTTGCTCTTGTATATTGCTGAGCAGTTTTCCATTCTTGTCTTTTATGAAGCAACTTGTTTGCTTGTATTTCCCCGATAGCTTCTTTGTGCTGTTATACAGTTCTCTCATATTCCCTTTGGCTGCAGCATCTTCTGCCTCTCTTGCCAACTCCTCAATATACTTCCTCTTGTCTTTTTTTGATACTTCTTTTTACTTCCGTGTACACTTCTTGAGCCTTGGCTTTGGAGCTTCTGGTTTAGCTTGTGTTTAAATCTGCTTTCTTGTTTTTCCTGTCTTTTATCTTATTGATGGTTTCTGTTGTTATCCATGCTTTTTGTTGTCGTTCCCTTTTCCCCAATATTTCTTCACGTCTCATTCCATACCGTTTTGATTTGCTGCCAATAGTCTTCTGTATTCTCTGCATCTTCCAGCTGTTGGAGTGTGGCCGGGTAGGGTAGTGGGGATTGCTGTTTTGAATCGAGAGTATTAGATTTTGATTACTAGCTAGCCTGCTAGAGGTGATGATTTCTCTCTACAGACTTACAGGAATTTACCGGTTCGGGGACAATCCTCTATGATGTTTTATTTTTAGAGCATATGGTTATTATTTGTGTTGCACCTGCAACGATTAGCTTTGGCATGATCCTTTAATAATTGGTATGATGGCTAACTGCAAACATATGATTCGTCAACAGCATTTGTGTTCAATGAAACAAATGTTTATTCAATTTCCAACAAGAACTGGGTTAAGTCAAATGGTAACCACACCAAATTTGCATAATAGCATGTTGACATTTAATAAACAAGCATAAAAAGTCAATGCATTATTTTAATGATGCAATATTCCTTATTGCATCTCGTAATCTTTTCAAGTTGCTAAAACATGGCGTGGCTCCTCTATCCTTCTAGTGTTCCTTCGTTTATTTGTTAATGTGGTCTAGATTTCACGTTTTTCTTATCTCTTCATTTCAATGAAGAGCCAAACTTTCTCTTATTCATTAGTATTCCTTAGTTTGACTTTCTCTCAGCTTAAGGACCTTCATTCTTGGTAAAAGGTTCAGATATATGCCTGGGTTTACAATTCTTTACCCAGTTTTCGAGCGTAGCTCCGTTTCAGTTATGACTGTAGGCTCTAACAGTTATTGCATGCAATTCTTAGCACTACTTACGTTTCTCGTGAATTCACAAAATATAACATTCTACATTTCGAAGTTACACAGTTGCTTTAATTGTGCGAAGTCAATCTCCTCTATAGAATATCACTGAGCAAAGAGAATTACGTCTTGTCTCGACCGCTCTAAATTCATTACTGATCAAAAAATGGCTTCATCTCTCGTTCATTCCGGGGGAAGAAAAAGGACTGAGCTTAAACATTGGTGGGAAATCACGTGACCAATGCTTGGCGTAAGCGAAGCTACCCTAATTAATGCTTGGCGTTTCGAAGCGAAGCTTGGCCTAAAATAATGCGTGGCGTTTCGAAGCTAACCTGGTTTAATTAAACATCTGCGTTGAGATTTTCTTTTATCTTCTGTTTCTATAAAAATTTATTTTATGTTAATATAGTCTATATCTGAAAACTCACGGTATACGCGGTTACATACAGATCCCGGGGCCCTGCAAATGTATCCCGTAGGGAGACATTTGAGTACTATCAATAACAAAAATTCATCCCCAAAAATTTCTAAGTTCAAAAAAATTTTTCAGAAAAATTTAAAGTTCAAAAATTTTTCTAAGTCCAAAAATATTTCCAAAAAATTTAATCTAATTCCTATACTGGGGTCCTATGTCTATATGAGGTCGTCTGCTATGTAAAAAAAACTAGTAGTGGACATCAACTTCAAAAAGTGTAACTTATTCATCACATCATAATATTTTTCACCAAATTTACAAATTGGCAACACTGCCCAACAAAATCTGCAAAACACTCATAAGGTCATCACTAAAACAAAAATGTGACGAGTGGCAACACTGGGGAATGAACAATAAACTATCTTATTTGCAGAACTTGGCTGGATTATCATAATCTATTACATTTCATTCAAAAATATAGTTGATTACATTCTCTTGGATATGGTGGGGGGTGTTATCTCTTTTCTGTTCCTGTTATTTACTCCATATATAATTCTGCAAGACTTAACAAATCTTTTTTTTCCTGGCGTATTTATTTATTCTATTTCCCAAGTACTCTGCAATATTCCAAGAAATGTCCAAAATCTCTAATTCCTATGGTAATGGCAATCCACTTTCATAGAATAGCCAATGTTTTCATGGGTACTCATCATCTTCTTCTTTTTTTTTTTTTTTTCTAGTGAATGAGCCACTTGCTCATTATTACATGTAGAAAACATCTCTAAACATAATATGCATATTTATCAGACGATAATACAACTAGCATCATTTTTATAAGTAATCATTTTTCACAATAAAAGCATTAGAACCTCATGGCTTATCCTTATTTATTTATCTGAATGTTTCCTTGTTATTGACATTTTCCAAATGGTAAGTGTATAAATTCGTTCTAAGTCCGTCACTGTAGAAAATGTTCTATATTACATTTTTTTTTTTTTTTTCAAAATATGTGATGTTTGTCTCTAATATCCGTACGTCTGGTGGTGATCCTGTCCATTAGTCAGTTATTTCAAATCATTCCTTCTTTTCTGTCAATACAGTATTTTTTTTCTGTGAACTCTGTCCTAGAAATATTATTTTATATATATATATATATATATTTTTTTTTTTTTTCAAAGATCTTCTTTGACTTGCCATACATCAATTTTCAAACATCAAATTATTCAGCAACCAACAGACGAATGTGTTACTATCATATTATGAAATATAAGGGAAAAGAAAAATATAGTTTCCAAATCATCATGAATTTTCTACATTGGGTTCCGTATTACTTTATTTTCTCTTTTAAGACAACTGCTTATACTCTTGACAATATGTATCCATGTTGTCACTCTCGAGGCATCCTTGTATACAATTTATATTTGTCTCCTTTTTTTTTTTTTTTTTTTTTTATAACACCAATGTATCATTTATGGTGTTCCAATATCATTGTATCTATTCTAGTCCTCCTGTTATCTTGATAATTCATCCTTAGTAACTCCCTATGTACCTTATCTAGCAATACATTTATGCAAAACACATCAAACAATTATTTATGGAACTATCAACTGAGATGTAAGAACTGTTTGACAATATGAGATGAAAAAAAAATTTTGGGGTCATCACTCAAAAAAATTGTGACATAGAAAGGAAGAAAATAATCAATTGATCGTGAGGAATCTACAATATTCTCGTAAGACAAAGTTCCTGGCACTCTGACTACTATTTATCCATATTATTTCTGGTTATCCTTGCATACAGTGTACCATTTCCATTTTCTTTATAAGTCCAATTCCTCGCTCATGGTGCTCCAATATTTAAAATGTGGATCCTTCCTATTCCTCTTATTCTGTACTGGAAATATATCCTTATTAATTGTCCATGTACTATATTTGCGAATATTTATCATCAATATATCAACTAATCATTTATAGAACTATTAACATAAATGTCTAGACTTTACTAAAACATGAATAAAAACATGTCTTTTTACATATGTGCAAAATTTCGACACCAACTCTGCCTTCGCTGGTCGAGGGTTAGTCAGAGTTATGTGGTGCCTGTAACATCCGCTGACTACAGCCAGATGGGTGACTTATGGTACTTATAATTCAAAAATCTCATCCGTCAGTTATCTTAAGTGTGGGGCGGGGGTCTATTTCATGGTGTCCTTGACCAAGTTTGCTGCATTTCTAATCTAGATATTCTTTTTTTTTTTTTTTTTTCATAGTATCTCCATGGTATATCTGTGACATGTCTGTCCTTGGGATAACATTATTTTTTTTTTTTTTTTCAATATCCTCGGGGTGAGCAAATCTCAGTGTGTCCACTTTCATCAATCATTTATTTATTTTCTCTCCTGTAATTCTGGGTATGTTATGAGTATTTTAAATTGTCAATTTATTCCAACTATCTTACAACATTCTGTAATTCGTGATAAGGAATAGTCATTTGTTATACAACAATGTTCATATTACAAAGGCAATAAGCAAAAATCAAGGAGATATCTTCTCCAAAATGCGGATGCATCTCTATTTCCTTTACCTCTGGGCGTAGCAATTATTCAGTCATTATTTTTTTTCTCCATTATTTAATCTCCATTTTGTGTCCTTAGTACCTGTGGTTCCATGGGATTATCATAATTCATTTGTGTCTCTTGTCTACTGATAATCCTTCAATAATGACTTCAAATATGGTCCTCGTATGTGCAACAATCATCTGCTCTGATTTTTTTCCATGGTATTCATCAAATATTCTATTATATCCTTGTCTTATCTCGTAACCACGAAAGACTAAGATTATTCCTCCTCCAATGTTAATGTGGGGGATTTTGTGCATAAACCTTACAACAAAATCTCAGCTGTGACAACATAAAGTTTCACCTTAATATAAAATGGCATCTTCATCATACATAACCAGTTGCTTCTTCATCTCATGTGTCATTAGTGGTTATCATGCGGTAATGGGGTATTTCATTTGCTAGGTCAGCATGTGCAAATGCTATTTCTTTAACATGGGCAAAGGCATCATCAACAAATAGGTGCAATTTGTTCAATCTGGGGTTAGCATATACTAATGCTCTCAAGGGATTCTTCATTTGCAGAAATTCAGCATGCGCAAATGTCATTGGGGTATTTGTGATAGGCAGTAAAATTTTTGACAGTACTAATATACATCTGGGTCTAAAATAATAATGTACATTTGAAATAATCCTGTGGAGAAAAATAGCATAACCTACAATACTAGTTTTGGGTATGAATTATGTGCTGTTGAGAGATATTATAGTAGGAACAGTATGATTGATCAAGGTGGCAGATATCAAGGAGTTTAGCATAATATAGATCAAAGAAATATTAGTATGAGGTAAGAAAAAAAAAACTACTGGTGTAAAGTGTCTGCATGAAAATGCTGGTGAATGGAGCGTGGAATATGATCAGTTACAAAAGTGGAGATGAATGTTACAACAGAATAGTGTGACACATGTGTTATAGGTAAAGTTGTGTAACATTCTAAATATTAAGAGAATGTATGTAACTAAATAAGGGTGTCTGTAAACTCGTAACACCGTGTGTTATCAATTGTTTTAACATTTTTATTTTCACAATTATGCTATCTAAAGAAAATCCTCCGTGTGCTGGTCTTGATTTCTTTCTGGGCATCCGTATTCTAAGGCTGGAAAAAATAACTTTCTCAGTGAGGCTTTGACATCTTAGTCTGTAAGCAAGTCATTTGAACTGTCAAAAACTGAAAATAGAGTACATGGGGAGAGTTAGTACATTGTTAAAAAGGTTTATTCACATATGCGTAGACCGTGTTCGGATTTGCGAACACATAAAACACCTGGGCGTGTTTTTCAGAACAGCTTCGCTAGTTCCTTCACCATCTCTAACCTTGCAATGTCCCGACTGCTTAGGCGAGCATCATACTGAGTAGCAGTGGTGACGGGTGTGATAGGCGACGACACTGCATTTGCTGATTGTTGGGACACTGAGGACATTGACGAATGCGGTGATGGTTTTACTGTGGTTATGGTGTGTATGGCTGGAACATCTGTTGGTTTTGAGGCAGGTATATGTTTCGCCTTGATTTTTCTTCTGACCTGGTTGTGCTGAACGTTAGCACTGGTTACAATGGGCACAGTAATTTGCACACTGTTGTTTTTGACTAGTTGAGATGAGGCTAACACTTCTCGGCTTGGTTTGGGAACATGATAGCGTTTCGCCTTGACTATTCGTCGGATCTCATTTTGTGGCAATTTCATGCATTTAATGACAGGAGATGATGCGTCTGATGAAGAAAAACAGGTACGTTTGCCAGCTGCTTGAATCTCCGGGGATGACGTACTAGCGAATGATGTATCAGTTGTGCAACTAGGACCAGGCGAATCTATACCAGAGTCTCTTTCATACTTGTTGGTTATCATCTCACCGCACGTTTGAACAGGGCGAATATTGGATATTTCGTCGGTGTGAAAAAGTTGTTCTGGTATTTCTTGAGTGTCTGTGTTGTTAAGGGAGATGTAACTTGTGGGTCTATAGCGATATTCTGGCTTTCTAATAGGCCTGATGGATACATCTGTGAAATTTTTTTTCGTATGGGGTGTTGGTGGTTTGTTTACAAATTTCTTCATCTGGAACCAGAGTGTTAGTGGGTGCTGCTGGAAACTGATTCTCGTGTGGGGTAGTGGTCATCTTGTGTTCATACCGTGTAAGTGCAATTTCTATCAATTCTCGAAATTCTTCTCGGCGTGTAGATAAATCAACAGCAAACTTGTTCTCCAGCAATTCATACACCAATTTGACCGTGAGAACGCTGAAATCACCCTTCCTCAAGATGTCATTTATTTCTTCCTGCAGCCTCTCTGTGCTCAGTGCAGTAACTGGGATAGCATTGAAGGATTTCTGTTGGGCGAACTGTTTCACTGAGGCTACGGGGTCGCAAACTTGACTTGGTGTGTCAGTGTCTGTCTGTGTTGCTGAAACTGCAGCTCTATTCTCTGTTTGTGTCGCGACAGAGGTCGTCTTTGGTTCATTCATAAATTCTTCTTGTTTGTGCACGATTCGGGTTAGTCTATTATGAGGGGGGGTATGTAGCGTCGTGTTTACTTTCACCGAACTGACCTGTCTTCGCCATGGATGTAGTGGTTTTATAACAGCAAGAAAACCTTCATCTGTGGTGACAATGCATGCCCTGTCAGATGCATGGAGATTCTTTATTTCGTAGGTCCTATAACTTTTGACCTTGGTGAATAGGCTTCGGACTGCAATGCGGCAATCTCTTCTATTTAAACTTGTCCAGTGATTCTTAGCACGTCTGTTAAAATGATACAGCGTACTATCTGTGTCCTCGGTATGATGTGTTGGTAGACATGGGTATCGTAGGTTTCTTAAATTTTCGACAGAGTAACTTTCCGCATCCGCGTGTGTTGTTACTGTATTCCTCCTGATAGAGGTGTGATTACAATACTTCATATCTGCCCCATGAATGATGGGATGTAAGCTCAGGGATTTACGTTTGGGATAACCTCTCGTCAGAAAACGGTTTTTTTCCTTGTCAGAGGGGCGGCGTGGGTTGGAGAAACTTGGGGAGGGGAACTGATGGGCAAAGCTCTGACACAGTGATGGCTCATGCTGCATAGGGTAACTTCCCGTCAGCAAATATTTCTTAGCCATGTCAATCGGTGGGCTGTAATGGTTGTGCATGCGTTTGCTGCTGTTGTTGTACTCTTGGTGTGGGTATTTCCTCCTTAGGTCCATCTTCGCTTCTGCTCTTTTTTTTAGAGGACTGGTCATACGGCAACAAGTTGTATGTGTTTTCCCAACATCGATGCATATTTCTAATTGCAATCTTTGAGTTTCTGCAATTTTCGCAGCATGAACTGGGTTAAGTCAAATGGTAACCACACCAAATTTGCATAATAGCATGTTGACATTTAATAAACAAGCATAAAAAGTCAATGCATTATTTTAATGATGCAATATTCCTTATTGCATCTCGTAATCTTTTCAAGTTGCTAAAACATGGCGTGGCTCCTCTATCCTTCTAGTGTTCCTTCGTTTATTTGTTAATGTGGTCTAGATTTCACGTTTTTCTTATCTCTTCATTTCAATGAAGAGCCAAACTTTCTCTTATTCATTAGTATTCCTTAGTTTGACTTTCTCTCAGCTTAAGGACCTTCATTCTTGGTAAAAGGTTCAGATATATGCCTGGGTTTACAATTCTTTACCCAGTTTTCGAGCGTAGCTCCGTTTCAGTTATGACTGTGGGCTCTAACAGTTATTGCATGCAATTCTTAGCACTACTTACGTTTCTCGTGAATTCACAAAATATAACATTCTACATTTCAAAGTTACACAGTTGCTTTAATTGTGCGAAGTCAATCTCCTCTATAGAATATCACTGAGCAAAGAGAATTACGTCTTGTCTCGACC
This sequence comes from Oreohelix idahoensis, assembly GCA_024509875.1. Taxonomy (NCBI): domain Eukaryota; kingdom Metazoa; phylum Mollusca; class Gastropoda; order Stylommatophora; family Oreohelicidae; genus Oreohelix; species Oreohelix idahoensis. Next base: position 36,076 of record JAMPIV010014581.1, read on the forward strand.
GCTCTAAATTCATTACTGATCAAAAAATGGCTTCATCTCTCGTTCATTCCGGGGGAAGAAAAAGGACTGAGCTTAACCATTGGTGGGAAATCACGTGACCAATGCTTGGCGTAAGCGAAGCTACCCTAATTAATGCCTGGCGTTTCGAAGCGAAGCTTGGCCTAAAATAATGCGTGGCGTTTCGAAGCTAACCTGGTTTAATTAAACATCTGCGTTGAGATTTTCTTTTATCTTCTGTTTCTATAAAAATTTATTTTATGTTAATATAGTCTATATCTGAAAACTCACGGTATACACGGTTACAGGAGCACCTGGAATTTGTTGGATATTGTGACCGCAAATTTGTCTCGTTTTCTTAGATGTCCTACATTAAATTGTTGTCTATAATTTTGCATTGCTGCATATCTCTTGAGTTTCATTTTTACTTTGGCTATCAGAAGGTTGTGGTTTGATGCCACATCTGCTCCTCTATATACCTTTACATCCTGCAATGATGATCTAAACTTCTTGTTTATGCATATATGATCAATCTGATTTTCTGTTCTATGGTCTGGTGATATCCATGTTGCCTTGTGTATTCTCTTATGTGGAAGCATGCTTCCTCCTATAGCCAGTTGATTTGAAGCACAGAAGTTTGAGAATAGTTCCCCATTTTCATTCATTATTCCTAGCCCCTGTTTTCCCATGACTTATTCAAAGCCGGTGTTGACTGTACCTATCTTTGCATTCATGTCACCCATCAAAATTGTGATGTCTCTTCTTTTTACTTTTTCCATAATTTCCTGTAGTCTAGTATAAAATGCTTCTTTCACACTCTTCTTTGTCATTAGTTGGTGCATAACATTGGATGACATTTACATTTATTTTCTTTTTAGCTGTTTTAAAAGAAGCTGTTATTATTCTAGATCCAACGGCTTCCCATTCAATGAGTGCTTTCTGTGCTTCTTTAGATAACATAAGAGCTACCCCTTCACTGTGGTGTGAACTTTCGTCTTCATGTCCAGAGGACAGCACCAATTCACCTGTGATGAGTTTCTTCCTGTCTACCCCCTTCCACTTTGTTTCACACAGTCCCAGAACCTCGATTTTATATTCCCTCATCTCTGCTGCTACTTGTGCCACTTTCCCTTGTTCGTTTAATGTCCGAACATTCCAGGTGCCAAATCTGGAAGTTCTCCTAGAAGAAAGAAGGTTAGTCAGCAACACAGACTCCTTTCGGCTTTCTCTGTGTTGCATCATACACCTCCCTGCGAGAGGACCTTCCCCTGTCTTGGATGGCTGTTTTATTTTCTTTAATTGACTTGTCCATGTTTGTTGAAGTTTTTTGTGGTTTAAATTTTTTACAGGATGGGGTAACCGTCCCCATGCCCAACCCTCCTTAGTCGCTTTCTATGACATGCTTGGCAGGGAACAGTGTTACTATTCTTTGCTCCCCTTTCAGGCCCGATAACACACGGGTGAAATACACCATTACCTAATAAAAAACAGAGCCGTAGTAGCACTGTGGTTAGTGTACTGGTTTCCTAGCTTGGTGGTCCATGGTTCGATCCCCACTTGAGGTGGGATTTTTTAGACCGCAAACGGCTTCGGGGTCGACCCAGCCTCATGAATTGGGTACCAGAGAAACTCTGGGAAGGTTACGGCAGCTGGCGTGATGCTGACCACATCACCCCTAGTGTGCCGATGGTCAAGAAAATATGGGCCTAACACCATATTTCCAGTATGCCTCACTGGGCGCGTAACGGGATCCTTTAACCTTTTTAACAGAAAACACTATGCCTGAAAAGATGATGTCGAGATACTGAGCAACACAACAATCTCAACAATAACATGAACAAAAGCATTAAAACATCATCAGAAGGAATAATAAAGCAAAGTAAACACAACATGCAAAATCAAGAAATACATCACACACAAAAAGAGAAGCATTATAATAAAACCAACAGTTCTGTGTATATGGTAAATAGTTGAAAGGTTGCGCTATGAAGAAATGCGTAAAGTTGTAATGGATCTCAAATATATGTTGTCTCTTGGCTTGATGGTACACTCCAATTACTTTTTGTCATCAGTCGATGTTTCCTTTCCACTTCTAATACAGTTACTTTTGTACCCACTCCCTTGAACCATTATGGTTTTTAATAAATGTTTATGCCTTTTCATTACGACTAAAATATTTTAACCCCTTCGCAACGACGGGTTTTTCATTCCAAATGACACCATTTTCAGCTTAGTTCGTTCCCCTGAACGACAGGATAATTGTAATTTTAGGGGTCATATTTTTAATTTGACTAAACAGTTTATTGTAAAAGGAAACGCATTAAAAGTATATTCTGAACCAGACTACACAAACTCTGACCCTGAATCTGGGTAATTTTTAAATTTAGTGCCGTCGAGTATGTATAATATAATATGTGTATTGAGTCAGCATTAGAATTAGGGTAACCCTAAACCTAACCTCAACCCTAAATGGTACGAAAATACACATATTAAACATACTCGATGGCACTAAAGGTAAAGATTATCAGAATCTCAGTAAAAAGAGTTGTCAGAATCATTCAAGTTGAATAAATTCAACTCAAACAAGAATTTTCATGCTCTTTTTATGGTTCGGCGGTACGGCAGCGTCCATGATTGTGAACTTTCGCTTTTGTAAAATCACTATTATCAGTTCTACTGTATTCGCTAGCAGTAAAATATTTTGTTCGTTTCAAGCTTAGTGGCCAGATTTTTCAATGCTGAATCCGATTATGCCCAGCAATTGCCGATACGGTTGTAAACAGAAGAGTTCTGGTGCTTTTAAAATAGGACGTACTCCGTACGTCATGTAGGTGAATGGGAACGAGGTATCGCGCTACTTCCGTGACGTACGCGGTATGGCACAGCGACAAAAATTGTGAAGATTTATGCCGTACGGCATACGTCATACTGGTGCTGAAAGGGTTAAGTGTCTGATTTTGATCTCTTTCTTCTTCCACTTTTCTCTCATAGAATCATTAAAATTGTTAATATTTCTCAACAATAGGCACTGTCATTTTATCACCTCCTTTAGCAATAGTTAAGTCTGAGCTCACTGCCTGAACATATTTAGCAATGAACTTTACAGGTGTTTATTCTCTTCTACAGACTTTGGTGCAGCCTTGAATATTACAAATGATGGATCAGTTTCACTTTCACTGAAGCATTCTACCGTAAAGTGAATTACCTGCTGAGAAGCTCTGACTATCTGGTACACCTGTGACCACATTTCCATAGTCAGCTCTTCATCCATACTGAACACTGGAGTACATATTTCAGTTATCATTTCCACACCATCACAGTTCTGCTGTCTGGCTTTATTCAAACAGCCTTATGTTACTTCAGTAATCCAACTGAAGTTTCTTGCACTGTAAATCATGTCTATGTCTAGCCATAATAACATCCCAATTGCCTATCTATGCTGTGTTCAAACAAAGACCCAGCTGTTTCAAATGCAGGATTCAGACACAAACATACAAGTGGTGAACATTAGCCATCTGTGCACAAATAACTAGTAGGAACTTATGTTTATTTATGTAAGTGCCCAGAATTGCCTGGATTTTTTTCTAGTAATGGTTTATGAAACTTCTAACACTGAAACAAGCAAACTGATATTTTGATAAATTTATATTCTTTGCTTCGTTAATTCATGTTACAATTAATATTAGACTACATCATGTCATATTTGCTTACCTACCATTAGTGTAAGCTAAAATCAGATGAATTTAATTTATTTTCCTTGTCACAACAAATTACGGCAGAAAAATATTTTGATCTGGTAGTTTAACTTTTCCATTTAAACAACAGACTCCAGCTGCTTCAGTTTTAAATTTCATTCATTCATTCATTCCCCTCCACTCCCAAAGGAGCATAGGCCTTCAACAAACACATGCCAAGTCCTCCTGTCCCGTGCCATCATCTCAAGTTCTTTCCATGTTCTCCTCATCATTTTCACCTCTGTTTCCAACTCTCTTCTCCATGTACTTCTTGGTCTTCCTCTGCCTCTCTTGCCCTGGGGGTTCCAGAACAAGGACTGCCTTGTAATGCTATCAACAGGTTTTCTCAGTGTGTGTCCTATCCATCGCCATCGTCTTCTTCTCATCTCTTGTTCCACTGGCACTTGTCTAGTTCTTGTCATCAGTTCCACGTTGGTAACCTTGTCATACCATTTTAATCCCTCTATTCTACGCAAGCACCCATTTATGAAAGTCTGTAGCTTTTTGGTTGTTGTCTTTGTTGTTCTCCATGTCTCCGAGCCATACAATAGGACTGACTTCACATTTACAAATTGTATCCATTTATTTTGAAACTATTAAATTTTGTGCGTGCTATAAAATAACTTACGCATTTAAAAAAAAATCACACACAGAAAAATAAAGTATCGGATTTATTCAAAGCTCATAATGCTCTCCTTCATTTAAGTTTAGGTCTCAGAAATGGTATACATTTTGAGTGGAACCTGTAATCAAAATTGGGATTGTAACTAAATACTGCCAATTTCAGATTAGAGTGATTCATTCTAACTAAAAGTGTACTGTTGAATTACACAGCACTATTACCATAAGCACTGTAGAAACTCTCTATAAAAACACAAAATCTAAATAGATTTTCATTCAAAATAAAAGAGTACAGTTAGTAATTTAAACCATATTAATAATTTTTTTTTTTTGCTATAAAGTAACCTACGGATTAAAAAAAACACCCCACAGAAAAATAAAGTATCGGATGCATTGGAAATTTCACGGATAATACTTCCTTATATTTAAGTGTGGATCTATATTTTTTAAGTAAAAATATGCCTCGTTTTGGTGAGGCATGCTCTGTTCAACCCAGGCACAGGGTCTGTTGGTTATATTAGGGAGCATGTCCAAACATAAAAGACCTTACGGTCTTGGGTATATTCTCCTATAATAGTGGATCTATTGTTTTAAAACAAAATTTTGCCTTGTTTTGACGAGGCACGCGCCATTCAACCTAAACACAGGAACATTGGTTATATTAGGGCATATGCCCAAATATAAAAGACCGTATGGTCCGATTACATACCTATGTACGTATATGTTACTCAGTGTCTAAAACTATGAGAAACTACCTTACATTTGATATACGCTGCATGGAAAATGGTCGGATCCATAAAGGTATCTTCTACAGACAACTGGCAGATGTCAAAAGAACACCCGGGTGACCGCAGCTGAGGTTCAAAGATGTGTGCAAGAGAGATACGAAGGCACTGGGGACATAAATCAAGCAACCTGGTAGGATGAAACTGCCGAATGCATAAGTGGCGATGCTCCCTATGGCATCACCTCAGATTGTGTGAAAAGAAGCTCTCACAACAAGCAGAAGAGAAAAGAACATGCCGAAAGAACCACCAGGGAAAAAGCTCAGTGGCACATTCCCATAGTCAGCCATGACTGAAGGGGCTACTACAACTATGATATAAATTTAACCTGTAGTGAAGACAGTTTACAAATTATTTAACAATATTAAAGCAGCGCTAGGCATGCTGACTTGATAGCTAAAGATGTGTGTTATTCACATGCACCAGCAACCTAGATAGATAAAGCCATACGCCTTTGTCGAAGTTGAATTTGACACAAAATGGTAAAACCAGTACACAAACACATGGGTGTAACACTCCTTATCACTGGTTTACATTTTGATTACTCTTCAAAAAGTTAAAGTGCTCTATATATAAATGACAAATAATCTGGTGCAGATCTTATACTCATTGTTTGCCATCCTAAAATGACTTGTTTAATTGACAAAAATTAGTGGCCAATTTTCTTTTAATTTACTGCTGCATCTTGATGTACTGGTTACATTTCTTACTGTCTAGCCATATATTGTATTCAAAATTTTTAGTAAAAGTTTCAAAATCATAAAAGTTATTTTGGTAATAACTGATACCTGTTATACAAAAACAATATGCTGCATACTTTACTACTAATTAAAACATCTGCGTATGTCTTATGATTTAAAAACAAAATTCCTATGATAGTTGTGCAGCTCAACTTAGCAATTTGCTTATAAGATTATAAAACAGTCATTAAAAGTCTAACTTTTCAACATAACTAATTAAAAATAAATGTTTTTTAATAGTTTATTAATTGTTATGAATGACCATAAACACAATATTTATAATATGTATAATACCAAAGTATTTCTGGTGATATGCACACAACTGAACCTGTATAAGATTTCACTTGTTTAATTATTGTAAACATTTAAATACTTCAGTACTTTCCTTCCTTTTATTTCTGCAAATATTAAGTACTAATATTTTACTTACTCAGGGTCTAAAACTTGAACATTAAAACTAATTCTAAAAGCTCCTAAATTTACAAGTACTGGTTTTAATCATTTATTAGACCAACACTTAAGTAAGAATATCACTTCATGTCTACTAGTCTCTTCAAGAGAAGACCATACTACCTCCACACTGGGTACCCGAAGGCACCCTAGTGTACCTCAACAAACCAGCATGACAAAGCATTTTTATCATATGCATACAGACCAGACCACACAGTTCCATGGCCTAATTTTTTAAGTGCTAAACAGTTCATGCTCATGTTTAGTTGCAAGTCTGGATAACTGCAGCACATAATGCAGAGTATCCATGTGCAACCCATATGTCCTGATCGTGTTGTGTATACAATGTGTCTGTTGTCGCAAAATTGGTTTCAAGTCATTGCAAACGGGTTCAGTTAGATTTATAAACCTGTCAACGATCGATTGACCGCTTTCAAAATGGCGGTGTATCAGCGAAATGTGTATCAGACAGAGGAAATCGCCAACGATAAATAAAAGCAGAAGGGAATCCGTATGAAAAGGATTTTACATTTCAGTACAGGGAAGGATTGTGTAGAACTGCATATAAGAAGGAACGGTAGGAAGTTCTCATTTACGGAGATATATGCGTATTTCGGCTGCCCACAGTTATGCTAAAAGCGTGTAACCCACTTCTGTTCTAAATATTAAAATCAACAAATAACAGGTTGGGAATTTACATGGATAGGAAGATAGAGTTTTATCAGCTGTATAAAACTAGATAAGATGGAACAATATGGATATTATATATGCCGAGAATGATAAAGGCAAAATTTCAGTCGACGCACAGATCGGCCGAAATCACTGTTCGGGAAGGATTTTTCAGGCTAGGTTTAGCTGTGACGTCGGTACTCTCCGATACGTCCGCGCTATACGTATTTAAAGCGTATCGGTAAAACTGGAGGGATACACAACGAAGTAGGTTTGAGACAGACTGGAGGCAGAGTTTCGCCACGACCCATGAATTGTGAGCGGATCGCCAGAAACATTTTTAAGTCCAGTATCTGAAGTCTGAGGGTAAGCGAAATTATGATAACTACCGTGTATAATATTTGTTATTTCAGGTTCATATAGAATTCACAAAATATGCCTGTATAATAGTCATTGATATAATGTATTGTATGATCTAAACATGTGCATTGTGGATGATTGTTGCTTGTACAAAAATTAATCACAAATAGCCCCACAGCCTAATGAAGATATATTTATCATATTGCTTTATCGCTTACGTAGATAAAGGCAGTCCCATGGCAGAGATTGTCATAGGGAAATGAAGTGTTAGAAACTTCATAATGGAAGATCCCCGTTTATGAGGTTAAGGTGACTAGTCCCCTTCCTCGCTGCCTTTGCCTTCCCTAGTTCGAGCGCACAACTTTGTACCCATTTACAGCTGGTAAACTGGAGTGTTCTACAGCCAGTTTCAGTAGAAAGCAACCTGATCACGTGGTCACTCACTTTCTTTATTTATGTATTACTTTTGTGTAGATGCTAAGAATAGCATCAGTATTTGAATTTGTATTTGATATGATTTGGAAGGATCAAGTTATAGAAAGGGATGTATAGGAGCGGAATAAACCAGATGATGTTTATTACTGATATGTTAATATTAATTCTATATCATTGAATTGATGTTACTTGCTATGACTGTATAACTTTGACACCTGATGACTGACTTGTCTGACTTATGTGCTAGTCAGTTACACTTAATTGAAATGTTAATATTAATGCTATATCACTGAAATGATGTCCTTACTTACTATGATTGTATAACGGTGACATCTGATGACTGACTGGTCTGACATCTGTGCTAGTCAGCTACAAGTCTAGCCAGATACTAGCCAAGGCTGATATGTTGCAGGTTCCATGAAATAACTCAAACCAGACTGTCCAGTATCAGAAGCCGGTGTAGTTCATCCGAGGCAATCCCACAAAAGTGCAGGACCCCAAAGAGTGAACTTCAACTGGTCATTGGCATCCCTACTGTTGGGCCTACCAAGTCTGATATCAGCAAAGGACAGTTTCAGCAGTATCAAGTTGGAAAGATAAGTGTCCTGTTTGACACTGACCACCTATACATGTGAAACAGCCAATAGTTGAAAACAATAAGTAACCATACAGAAACTCAGTCAACTGATGACAGTTATCCTTAAATTCAAAGGACTAATAACAGTGATTTCAGTAACTTTATTATTTAAGATCTTGAAGTCTAAACAGACAATAATAGTAATTGTGTGAATACTTTTATATATATATGTGTATGCTCTTTTCCAACTAGTAGAAATAGAATATTAGTGTAATTATTAAACTATTTTAACTGTACCTGAGGATTTATTCACTTCTTCTATTTGTGGTTTCAGTGAATGTACATTTTACTTATCCCCTAGAATATAAGTAATCATAAGATAGTCACAGGGAGGAGACACCTTAAATCCTGGTACTACTTCTTACCAACTGGGCCAGGGTTTTCACAGTCTGACTATTTTTATGATAACAATACACCAGTGCTTATTTCTAAGACTGGGGTATTACTTGTAAGGTCAGAACTCTTTACTGGCATACTCTTACATAATAAATAATTTTAAATAACCTCCCGCTACAGTGGGGGCTCGTCTGCGGGATATATCTTTGATATTCCTGAGCCAACTTTCTATTTCTGCTGTGTAGAAAATTTTGTTTTGTAAAATTTTTTGGAAAGAGTAACATAGTAGGAAATAATTATATTTTTAGGAGTACCATTGAGTACAGATAAAGAAAGCTGTTTCATATATGGTGAAGTCAGTTTAATTAACTTTAATTTTAACTAAGTTAATTATATTGTAGTAAATTAGTTTGAGTAAGATCGCTTGCCCTACTAGACTACAGATACATCATGGCTGACTTGGTCAAATTTAGGTCTGCTACACTGCAGGTGGGAAAAGAGCTTGGCATGGATGGTGACGCTCTGATCCGGTATGTCACGACGGAATGTGAAAAGTACACCGAGAGAGAAGCAAAGCAATTAGAAGCAGAGAGAGAAGCCAAGAAATTAGAAGCAGAGAGAGAAGCCAAGAAATTAGAAGCAGAGAGAGAAGCCAAGAAATTAGAAGCAGAGAGAGAAGCCAAGAAATTAGAAGCGGAGAGAGAAGCCAAGAAATTAGAAGCTGAGAGAGAAGAAAGGAGGTTACAAGCAGAGAGAGACCATGAGCTGAAAATGAGACAGCTTGATCTTGAACTTCAGGCTGGGACTATCACCCATGGTAATAGCTCACCTCATTCTGCGAATAGCTCTTTTCAGAACACAGCAAATGGGGCCATGAACTTCCACCTAGATCCATTTGTTGAAAAGGAGGACGCAATTGAGTCGTACCTGGATAGGTATGAAAGGCTAGCCTCTACATATGGACTGGAAAAGGAAAAATGGAGTCTAAAGTTATCCCAGGGATTGAGAGGTATTGCATATGATGTGTTTCTGAAACTCCCCAAAGAAGATCAGGAAAATTATGAAATACTAAAGCAAGCCTTACTGATCCGGTATGAAAAGAACTCTGAGGCATATAGGAAGAAATTTAGAACTTCTAAACCTCTACCTGGAGAAACATATAACCAGTTCTCAGCTAGGCTAGAAACGTATTTGTTGAAATGGAGTAGTTTAGGTAAGTATCAGAAAACCTACGAGGATCTGAAAGAAATGGTTATGTTAGAGCAAGTGAAAGATTCCATGTCTCAAGAAATGAGGAAATTCCTTATGGAACAAGGAGCAGAGAGGCTGGAAGACATTTTGAAATGTGCAGAGAGATACCAAGCAGCTCAAGCTGAATTGGTAGGAACAAAAAGGAAGCAGGTAGAAGGATATAAGCCACCACCGCAGAATACCCAGTTTGACCAGATGGATCAACCATACAGAAACAAGCAAAGATTTGATAATAAGGACAAGAACCCTCAGACTCAGGAAAAGAAACCCTACAAACAGGGAGATAAGTGGTGCAAATTTTGTAAGATGAGCAACCACAACACTGATGAATGTGGGAGGAAAAAACCCCTTCATCATGCTGCATGTCTACAGGTGAGGACTTCTGTTAGGAAGGAACTGACTGTGAGTCAGAATAGCCTCCATCACCCACCTACCCAGGAGATAGTGACTGTGAATGGCAAACAAGTCACAGGAATGTATGACACAGGTTTGTCCTATGACGCAGTCGTGTGTGCATCTCTGGTGTGCCCTGAACAAATCACCACAGAAACAGTAGAGATTCAAGGGCCACTAAAAGGAACATCACCCCTTACTTTACCCATAGCAAAGATTCATGTCAGTTGTCGCTATGTGGAAGGGGAGATAAATGCAGCTGTGATAGATGATCCCTTTTACCCCCTAATGTTGGGGCGTAAATATGTTTTCTTGGGAGACCCTGTAAAACCTATGGTTATGGCAGAAATCCAGACCAGGTCTGACTCCAGGAACATAGAGAGGGACACCAAATTAAAATTTCATTCGACTGAAATGAAACGGGCTCAAGAAGCAGACAGCACGTTGAAGCCTTGTTTTGGCAAATTATCAAAAACACATAAAGCTCCAAGGAAAGGACATTTCTATATGGAACATGGACTCTTGTACAGGAAAGCTGGCAGAGGGACGAAAAGTCATGGTCAAATTGTTGTACCATCCACCTATAGGAATAAGGTTATAGGCTGGGGACACATATCAACTTTGAGTGAACACCTGGGTAATGGTGCCACAAAACAAAGAATAGCCACCCAGTTCTACTGGCCAGGTATTACGGAAGACATAAATCAGTATGTAAATTCCTGTCCAGAGTGCACCTATGTAGATTCAGAAAGTCGACGGAAGAGTCTTCATCAAAAATCTACAAGCAAACCAGCAATCAGGGGTACTCCCGAGATTTGCACGGGAGGGGAAAGGAAACATCCCACACAGGTTCAATTGCAGTCTGAACCCCATGCGCTGGAAAAAAGGAACAAATCACGTAGCGAAAATCAAACACCTACGGATTTGCGAGGGAAAACCACATCCAACTATCAACGAAAAGAGGGCGGTAAACTTCATGGGAAACCTACCGACCCCGTTTCACCAGCAGTAAGAGCCTGGATGAAAAGCCGAACAGGAAGGAGAGAGATAGTAAAGGATGAATATATTCTTGGAAAACAGAATGTGGGCGCAGATTTTCTTAGTCGCCATCCCACAGAGCTTGAGGAGGATAGAAGGAAGGAAAACTAACCTCGGAATGGTCGATTTGCAATTGTCTTGTACCCAATAGTTAAGCTAGATATCATCCAGCTTAAAATATGGGGGAGCTATGTCGCAAAATTGGTTTCAAGTCATTGCAAACGGGTTCAGTTAGATTTATAAACCCGTCAACGATCGATTGACCGCTTTCAAAATGGCGGCGTATCAGCGAAATGTGTATCAGACAGAGGAAATCGCCAACGATAAATAAAAGCAGAAGGGAATCCGTATGAAAAGGATTTTACATTTCAGTACAGGGAAGGATTGTGTATAACTGCATATAAGAAGGAACGGTAGGAAGTTCTCATTTACGGAGATATATGCGTATTTCGGCTGCCCACAGTTACGCTAAAAGCATGTAAACCCACTTCTGTTCTAAATATTAAAATCAACAAATAACAGTTTGGGAATTTACATGGATAGGAAGATAGAGTTTTATCAGCTGTATAAAACTAGATAAGATGGAACAATATGGATATTATATATGCCGAGAATGATAAAGGCAAAATTTCAGTCGACGCACAGATCGGCCGAAATCACTGTTCGGGAAGGATTTTTCAGGCTTAGGTTTAAGCTGTGACGTCGGTACTCTCCGATACGTCCGCGCTATGCGTATATATATAGCGTATCGGTAAACTGGAGGGATACACAACGAAAGAGGTTTGAGACAGACTGGAGGCAGAGTTTCGCCACTACCCATGAATTGTGAGCGGATCGCCAGAAACATTTTTAAGTCCAGTATCTGAAGTCTGAGGGTAAGCGAAATTATGATAACTACCGTGTATAATATTTGTTATTTCAGGTTCATATAGAATTCACAAAATATGCCTGTATAATAGTCATTGATATAATGTATTGTATGATCTAAACATGTGCATTGTGGATGATTGTTGCTTGTACAAAAATTAATCACAAATAGCCCCACAGCCTAATGAAGATATATTTATCATATTGCTTTATCGCTTACGAAGATAAAGGCAGTCCCATGGCAGAGATTGTCATAGGGAAATGAAGTGTTAGAAACTTCATCATGGAAGATCCCAGTTTACGAGGTTAAGGTGACTAGTCCCCTTCCTCGCTGCCTTTGCCTTCCCTAGTTCGAGCGCACAACTTTGTACCCATTTACAGCTGGTAAACTGGAGTGTTCTACAGCCAGTTTCAGTAGAAAGCAACCTGATCACGTGGTCACTCACTTTCTTTATTTATGTATTACTTTTGTGTAGATGCTAAGAATAGCATCAGTATTTGAATTTGTACTTGATATGATTTGGAAGGATCAAGTTATAGAAAGGGATGTATAGGAGCGGAATAAACCAGATGATGTTTATTACTGATATGTTAATATTAATTCTATATCATTGAATTGATGTTACTTGCTATGACTGTATAACTTTGACACCTGATGACTGACTTGTCTGACTTATGTGCTAGTCAGTTACACTTAATTGAAATGTTAATATTAATGCTATATCACTGAAATGATGTCCTTACTTACTATGATTGTATAACGGTGACATCTGATGACTGACTGGTCTGACATCTGTGCTAGTCAGCTACAAGTCTAGCCAGATACTAGCCAAGGCTGATATGTTGCAGGTTCCATGAAATAACTCAAACCAGACTGTCCAGTATCAGAAGCCGGTGTAGTTCATCCGAGGCAATCCCACAAAAGTGCAGGACCCCAAAGAGTGAACTTCAACTGGTCATTGGCATCCCTACTGTTGGGCCTACCAAGTCTGATATCAGCAAAGGACAGTTTCAGCAGTATCAAGTTGGAAAGATAAGTGTCCTGTTTGACACTGACCACCTATACATGTGAAACAGCCAATAGTTGAAAACAATAAGTAACCATACAGAAACTCAGTCAACTGATGACAGTTATCCTTAAATTCAAAGGACTAATAACAGTGATTTCAGTAACTTTATTATTTAAGATCTTGAAGTCTAAACAGACAATAATAGTAATTGTGTGAATACTTTTATATATATATATGTGTATGCTCTTTTCCAACTAGTAGAAATAGAATATTAGTGTAATTATTAAACTATTTTAACTGTACCTGAGGATTTATTCACTTCTTCCATTTTGTGGGTTCAGTGAATGTACATTTTACTTATCCCCTAGAATATAAGTAATCATAAGATAGTCACAGGGAGGAGACACCTTAAATTCTGGTTCTACTTCTTACCAACTGGGCCAGGGTTTTCACAGTCTGACTATTTTTATGATAACAATACACCAGTGCTTATTTCTAAGACTGGGGTATTACTTGTAAGGTCAGAACTCGTTACTGGCATACTCTTACATAATAAATACTTTTAAATAACCTCCCGCTACATCTGTAAGCACTAGAAATGCAAACCACTCTTATAACAAAGCATAAACAAGAAGCCTCAAATTGGACATCAGATACTGATATTCAGTCCATGTCTCTATTTATTGTTATTGTTAATCAGAATCGACCTAACTGCACTCCGGGCAAACCCATAGGTGCTCAGTCTCCCTCAGCAAATGTCGAAGAAGAGTATGAATACTAATTGTACCCGTAACATGCTGGTTGTGCATACGACAGATGCACCCTCTCTCACGTCCATTTCTGCTAGTCCCACGTTTGATGCCAAACTCCGACAGCCGCAGCCTTGTTTATTCATCCATTGCAGTGTCATTATCCAGCAGGCAATCATTAAAAGCCCTTAGTATCTCTCCCTTATCCATGTCCAGTGTCCCCACTATGGGTGCTCTCGAGGCCAGTCTATCAGCTCTCTCATTGCCACATAACACTGCATGACCAGGACAGTAGATCCACACCAGTTCTTTAAGCCTTGAGGATTTTACTGATGTTTTCCCTTCCTGCCGCAGCCATCCGTTCTGAACTTTCCGAAGCATGGCTTCTGACAATATAATGCGGTCTGACATATAATGAGAGTCTGACAATATAACTGCGCTGGTTGATGGGAGTTTCAGACAGCCACCTCAGTGCTGCAGTAACTGCCTCTACCTCCATTCTCATGCTGGAGGTTGTTGTCATGTAGGTTCCACTCTGTTCAGCGACGACCCTGCCCTTTATTCTTGCAGAGAAGCCCCATCCTGATTTCTCACCATGCTCTACAGACCCATCAGTGTACACAATGGCATCATCATCCCCAGCATGATCACTTATCAGCTGATTAATCTCCAACTCTGCTTTTCCATGGCCCCAAGATCTGCCAAGGCTAATGATGACCTGCTGGTAGTTTATCCAGTTCTCCCCTGATTTACTCCACTCTTCCCCTTTGGATACATTTTCAACCCTGGTCACCTGACCAATCGTAGCCTCTGCCTGTGCCATCCATGACATCCCCCTCTTGAGTCTTGCTCCTTTGATGTCAGCTACATTCTCATGTATGGGGTATCTTTTATTGGAGGTTACCCGCATATATGCTTTTGCCTGGGCCATCGCATATCTGGATCTAATCGACAGCAATCCGAGCATGTATCTCATTGTCACAATGGGGGTATCACGTGTACAGCCCAAAACTAGTCACATCCCTTCATTTTGGAAGCGTTCCAGTTGTTCACATTTTGACACTGACAGCGTGAGTATTCCTAGCCCGTACTCGATTACTGAAATCACGAGCTGATGATACAGGAGAAACAATAGTCTCTGTTCAAAGCGCGCAGCACCTGTTTTTAATAGCTTGCCAATCCTCGCTTGCACTTCTGTATGATCAGTTTGACATGATGCTTGAATGATAGACCACGATCAAACGTTACTCCCAGATACTTCAGCCTGTCTTGCCTTTCAATGTTCTGCCCATTGAAAGTGATGTCTGGAAGGTCTGCTTTCACTATGGAGTTGTTCAAAGAGCACCACATCACACAGGCCTTGTTGGGATTGACCTTTGATCCACTTTCCTCACACCATTTAGAAACCGCCTGTAATGTCTCTTGTATGCCTTGGACCATTTCCTGTCTGTCTGAGCCAGTTCTGTACATGAGTATGTCATCTGCAAAAGTTAATGTTCGTCCCAGTCCTGCTGGTTGAAAGGTTGCTACTTTTGCACAGGGTTCATAGCAAATTTCTTCAAGCATTTTCCAGGCTTTTCCAGGTCCAGCACGTTATTTTCAAGAATGGAAAACTCTAATATTTTCCTCATCTAATTTTCTGAGATATAATTATCACTTTGCTGACCAGCAATCCGGAGCATTACTGTCTCCCATTACCAAGGATGTTTGCAGATTTCTTTAAAAAGTAGTTTTTTTTTTTTTTAAATTCATAAAAGATTGAAAAACAGACATCTTTTTCCAGTTTTTAGTGAATTTGTTTAACGTCAGCGCAATAAAATGTTAGTGACATGGATGGTAATCAATAAAATAAGCTTGACTGACGTATTGATTTAACGATTAATCACATATATCAACATAAAAGGCTAATAAAATTGTGAATAAAAAGCAAAAAAAAACCCTGTATTTTTGGTGTTTATCTTTTTTGAATGTATTCTGCGTCTGTGGCATCTGACAATGAGCGTTTGTGAATGTTTGAGTAGTTAAGTACCTCTAGTTGGAGTCTGAGCTGCTTTTTTCATTAACTGGGGTTGAAGTTGTAGCTGTAGGCCTCTGCCATAGTCTTTGTCTGGATCGTTGATAATCCTTGACTGTGTGGTATAACTTGACGCAGGGTATCAGGCATAGAGGTACATTGAAATCTGGGCAGTACATGCAAGTCTGGCTTCTGTTCCCTGCAGCCTTACACACTTTACAGTCTGGTTTGTACCTTGCCCTTTCATATTTATCCAGAAGTGGTGCTCAGTAAGTCTTGTTGTGACCTGTGGTTTTGAAGGTGTCACATTGCGTCGAAGAATAGCAGGTTCAATAAGAGTCATACTGACATCCTGATCTTTGCTTTGATCTTTTTTTTAATAGAGTTGGCAGTGTTGTAGGTTATGTTCCCATTGACCAGGGCAATTTCAACTAAGAAATGATATAAAAATAGGATCTGTTTGGGTAGGGGTAGCTTGCACCTAGTTGGCTGAAGTGGTCGACACCTCCCATATTTGTGCTGTATTTTTCTGCAAGCACTGGCTTCTGAATTGTTCTGCCCTAAAGAATTTGTCTTTCTAACTGTCTTGTTTACATTATCATTGGAGTGAACAGTAGATATAAGTTTAAATCTTTTCGTATCATGCCAGGTGATTGTCGACATGCCTTATCTTCTGTCGCACAAAACACAGGATGATTTGTCTTTTTCAATTTGAGTTGTTTTTTCTTCAGTGCTACAGGAAAATGCTTCCTATTTTCAGCTACTGTTCCAAATGCACCAATCTGAATTTCAGGTCTTGAAATAAAGCTGAAGGCTGAATAAAAAAATACCACAGAAGAGAATATGTCCCTTGTTGCGTATGAAATTTGAATTAAAACTATGGTGACTTTTCACTGAAAAAAGTGTGCAAATAATCTCAGCTCTGTGAGTTTCTTCCTTGGTCACAAATGATGTAACATCTGTAGGTCTCCTAGTAGTGTTAGACATTTTTGACGTGTTCGAGGGAGTAGTGTTAGATGGTTTTGATGTTTCTGAGGGAAAAACTGCTCCTTTGAGTTGTTCTTTTCTGTTTAAAAAAAAAAAAAAACATGGAACACACAAATAACTTATGAGTAGGCCTAAGCTATGTATATTTACTAAGTCAAAATTCTAAACACATACATAATATAGTCAAACAATATTTAACTAGAACAAAAGGTAATATATAGTAATTGGGAGGGTAATACTTATGATAAGTGAAAATCTATTAAATATCTAACTGGAAACAGCAGGCCTTCACTCCCCCCCCCCCCCCCACACACACACACACACCTTTACTATTTTTGTTGGGTTTTGTTTCGTTTGTTTGTTTAGATTTTTTTTTTTATTTAAATTAATTTTTTTTTTTTAATAACATAGGCCTATGCACAAAATTGGTGATTTTCATTTATCCTAATTACAGTGATTTGACAGATGTGATGCCACTTTCGTGTATCGGCGGTTATTCCTGTTATCTGGAACTGAAAACATGTAGGCCTATCCTAATTAGTCTATAACCCTTCAGAGGTAGAACGGGATGTCTTTTCATCATAAATATAATAAAAACGCATTCAAAATATATTTATTTCCAAAAAATGTGGTGAAATGAACAGTGGGACATGGTCTGATAACAGGGTATGCTATAGGATATGGAATCGCCATCAATTTATATTCTTGACCATCTTAAACTGTGTCAAATATATTCCCGTATGCAGATGTAAACCAAGAAATTTCGTTCAAACACTTGCCTATAGGCCTAGGCTAATTTTGGCCATGGTTAAAAATAAAACTGTAAATAGGCCTACATTGTAAATTACAGCCTATCTATAAACTGGACTTATTTAAATAGGTTTTATAAATGAGATAAATGAATTTATTACTTACCTCAGTTGAAATGAACAATTTAATACAACTTGAATGAAGTTCTTGTGTTTTTCAAAGTTGCACTCGTGTAACAACAGACGCCAGCGCTAAAAATAAATCTGTGCGTTTACATCATTAACGCAAAGCGCCGAAAACTTCTGGAAATGGATTTAGTGCGCAAAGGGAAGTAAAAATTCTACGGTAACTGAAGTTTAACGAAAAATACCACCAATAACTGAAAAATGGACGCAAAGTATCAAACTTTCGATTTCGTATTTTTTTTCCAGGTCCGATGCGGGAAATTCAAGGCTTTTAGCCATTTTTCCAGGCTTTTCAAGGCCTGGAATTTTTGTTTTCGTTCTCCAGGTTTTTCCAGGTCGCTACGAACCCTGTTTGCAGTGTAGATGTTAAACAGCACTGGTGATAGTGAACCCTGGGGTAGTCCCAGGCAAATGCGCATTGGTTCTGATGTCCAAGTTCCCAAGCGAAATGCAACTGATCTCTCCATTAAGACAGCTGCTATCCACCTTGTTATCCAAGGGTTTACACCACATGCCATTATACAGTCTATTAGGGTTGCAAATTCCACACTGTTATAAGCATCCTCTAGGTCATTTGCAACAGCCACCGTTTTTCGTTTGCCCTGGAATCCCTTATACACATCGTACGCAAACGTTCCAGCGTTACCCCATGTTGTTTTCATAGGCCTATAGCTACCCAGGGTATCAGGAAGGATGTGTGCATTTTCGAGGTGGTTCATTACTTGTCTTGCAACTATCTTTTCAAGTAATTTACCATAGGCATTCTGTAGTGTGATAATTCGATAGCTGTTGAGCAGTGTGGGTCTTTGCCAGGTTTAGGAAGTGGCCGAAGGTAACTGTGTAGCCAGTCTTTCAGCACCTCAGCATTCTGTATGCTGGTATTGAAATCGCTCACTATATTTATAACGGCTGTGCCGTCAAGCTGTTTAATGTGATGGTATTGTACACCATCAGGACCCAGAGCAGTGTTTCTGCTGGTTTTCAATGGGTACACCACGTCCTCTTCAGAAATGAGATCAAAGTATATCTGGCCCCTTAGGGCATTTTCCAGCACACTGTCCTTTATTTTCAGGTGGGCACTTTTGTCACTTTTATCCGTTTGCTCCACATATCGATTGCATAATGCTTTTCCATTCTCTTCGTCCGTCTTCAGGCTTAGTCCTGTAGAGCTTTTGATATTAGGGATGGGTTGACTTGTACTTTTCCTACTCATTCTTCGATGTAAGGACCAGAATTTCTGTAGGGTTTTTCCCATGCCCACCTGTGTCACAAAGTCCTCCCACACTTTATCCTTGTCCTCCCTTGCCAAGCTCTTGAATCTATTAACGGCTCTTTGCTTTTTCTCCTTCATCTCTTCAACCTCTCCCTCATTCATCATTCTTCTGTTTTGTGCTTTAAGCCATTCTTTTGTTGCTCTTTCCTTTTCTATCGATGCTTCCTCCATTTTCTTATTCCACCAGGGAGGTCGGGTGAAAAGAGTTCTCGCTGTCTTTTGTTTGGCATTTTGACGTTATGTGTGTAAAGGGTTGTTACAGTTGAGTGGGCCTGTAGGATACTTGAAGGTCTGTTTAGGTTTCTTGTGTCTAGTGGTCCTACCCTTTGCAATGAGTTGGACGCAAGGTAGGTGATCACTTTCCTGTGCATCTAATACATCCCAACGTGCCATGGTGGTGGCAGCACTAGAGATGAATGCCAGATTTATGACACCATTTGTATCCCCAGGTTTAGTTGCCAGTCTAGTTGGGCATCCATCATTCAGAATGGCAAGGTTCATGTTGAGTAATGCCTGGCTCAAAGCTATACCCTGCCTATTTTCCAAGATGTTCCCCCACTCCTTGGATCTAGCATTGAAATCGCCAGCAATTAAACACCTTATGTTAGAATCTTCAGACAATTCCGCCAGAAAATTCCAATCACTCTCTGCTGTAAGATGGTTGGCATGAGCATTTAAATTGTAGACTCGCCACTCCTGACCGCCTTTATTCACAGCAATCCCCTGCAATTCCGCATCCTCACTAGTTTAGCCTTTTAATCACGCTGGAGTCGCGAGTTTGCGACCATGGAACTCTATGTTCTGACCGCTGCAGTCGCAAATTTGCGACTTTCGTTTATCGTCGGTTTCCTGTCTTATAATATGTGTACACGTGATATCACCACGGGATGTTTAGATTTAATCTTCTGTGCAAGAGAGTTAACTTCCAATTTCGATTTTTATCTAATGACGGTTGTATTCGCGTTAACTTTTTTGTGAATTTTTTTAAATCAACATCAATCGGCATCGAACAAACTTCTATTTTCACTGAAATTGTCATGGATTCTGACTTCCGATGACGAGGAATTCGTTGGCATTACTAGCGCTGATATCGGTTCTCAGAATATGGGTGATTGCGGAGATGAGGAAAAATGGAGTTTGTCTAGCGTTGTTGACGATAATTTTGATGGTCAGGTTAGTGAACAGAAAGGGCAAGATGCGGGTGCCTCATCCCATTTTTTCATCTTTCCATTACTCTCTTCCTATCACATCTAACATATACACCAACAAAACTTATATCATCAGATTCGTCATTCATTTATTTATATACATTCCAAAAATTATAGCAATTGAACAAGAAACAAAAAAACTATTGACGTTACAAGTCACCCACTATAAAAACGGGGGCGTTGTGAAATAGGACCCAGCTGCAGGGCACATTTCCAAAATTTTTACCCAGCATGCTAAAGGTTAGGAACTTGTATCCAGCCACGTATGAGAGAGCTCATGTTTTACATATATCACTTGCCCTCCTCCACCAGGCCCACATGGACTGGAGTTAACATATGTAGCCTGGGCAATTGATAACACTATTGGCGTTTAAATTTGTCTCCTGGATCATGAGGATATCGAAATTGTAGATGATTGTTTAAATAATGGCTGCACGTTGATTGGCACTTCGACAATTCCAGTATCCTTGAACTTGAAGAAACACCACTAAAGGATGTAGATTCGTAAACATATCTTGGTAGTAATAAAGACAAAGTTGGAGGGACAGACAATGATATCAAAATAAGAATACAAAAAGCAAGAGGCACTTTCACTGCATTGGGAAATATATGGAGGTCAAGAGAAATCAAGTCCTTCACGAAAATAAGAATCTTCAACTCAAATGTCAAGTCAGTCCTATTGTATAGCTCTGAGACATGGAGAGCAACAAAAACAACAACTAAAAAGCTACAGACTTTTATAAACGGGTGCTTGCGTAGAATAGAAGGACTGAAATGGTATGACAAAGTCACTAATGTGGAATTGATGACAAGAACCAGACAAGTGCCAGTGGAACAAGAGCTGAGAAGAAGACGCTGGCGATGGATAGGACACACATTGAGGAAACCTGTTGATAGCATTACAAGGCAGTCCTTGTTCTGGAATCCACAGGGAAAGAGAGGCAGAGGTAGACCAAAAGACACACGGAGAAGAGAGCTGGATACAGAGGTGAAAATGATGAGGAAAACATGGAAAGAACTTGAGCGGATGGCACGGGACAGGAAGACTTGGCATGTGTTTGATGAGGGCCTATGCTCCTCGGGGAGCTAAAGGTATTGATTGATTGATACGCACATTTCATCGAGATGCGATCTGCTTTCTTTCTCCTTCTCCTTCCTGTCCTTCTTTTTCTCCCTCTCCTCTTCTCTCCCCTACCTCTCCTTCTGCATTTGTATTTCCTCATTTCATTTGCTGCAGGTATCGACGACAGAGAACGATCTCCGTAGCTCCCACGATGATTCTGGATAGTTAAAATTCTCATGGTGTGTTTGCAATAAATGGTGGAAATATTCAGTCACCCTGGTAGAGCCACCATACCAGGGATGAGGCAAGGGATGTCCTTATGGAGTTCATCTGCCTGGTGTTGCCCCGCTCGGCTTCCAGACAGCCAATGTTCGCGACTGCTTACCCAGCAGCCATTCAGTCTCTGGGCACATTGGTCCACCTTAGACTTGGGGTCATTCACTGATGACTCAGTTATCATTTGACCCATGATTTGGGAGTGGATTTGATGGGTGTCAGAGCATATACCACTCATCTGTGAGTTCTGCACACCACATCTTTAGGGATCCACCGACTCCAAGATCCTCTGCCAGTTTAGTTCAGACCCCGAGAGAGGCCATTATCCGTGGCTCACAACAAGGATGTATGGCAGAAGTCTTGCACAAAATTCCGTTGAAACCAGCACGGGCAAACTTATGAAACTGCACCCTTTTCGCTTTGTGGCTAGCTGGCGCCCTTAGTGATAACCGTGAAGTTACCCCCACCGCAGACTTAACTTCCTCTCATGCCTGTGAGTTGAACCCACTGTGCCACGTCTTTATTTATGTATAGGAAATATATATTTTACCTGTAACACAACAGGTTACACATAACTGCACTGAAATTAAGTAAAGATGAGCTCATAAAATTTCAAGTTAACTACACCACCAGGGAGGTGTGGAAATGCCCTAATATCAAGTGAAAGAGGAAAAGTGTTTACTAATGCTGTCTCAAACTGTATGCAATGTGTATGAACTTTCATGATTTAACCACTGGGCACTTATAAGTGACAGTAAAGTTTCAGGGTTATATCCCTACCTCTAGCTATGTATCTGAGTGATGAAAATAATTTCTACCTTTTTTTTTCTTTAAAAAAAAAAGAAAAAAGAAAAAGAAAAGTTACCGTAACCCCAGCCTACATGTACTGATTCAGCACAGCAGCTACAATAGCCAGGTGCTGAACATAAAAACAGAATATCTAAGTAGGCCTTAGTGCAAGCCATGGATCTAACCCTACACATTTAATGATTATATATATACTGACCTTCTGCGGAACTGATCCAGTTAAAGGAGAATCATTTACAGGCAACACAATCATAAATTAATGTGGATAAACACTAGCAACGTTATGCTCTCAATTCCACTGCAGGAGTCTGAACTAAAGTTTGAATTCACATTTTACCCTACTAAGCTGTTCTGTCCTCATATTTAAAATAAAGAGCCAGAGTTTCTTTTCAGTCCTTTATATTAGTGACTTGCGTGTATCTTATCCTTCCAGTTTAAAAATGGACACTGTAACAAAGGGCAACACAGAAAGAAATGACTATCATTTAAGACAGATAAGCCAAACACCTAGCATCAGGATATAGCTAAACAAACAAGATAAACGGAGGAAGGTATCTTTAAAGATCTCACCAGGTACAGACACAAATCATGCATGTTTTTGTTTCTGGAGTGGTATTTATATTGTGCAATAGTCTACAGCTTAGATGCAGTGTCAAAAATTAAACATCCAGAATCAGCAAAGCTTTCTGTCAGGTTTCCTTTCCCTAGCCTACGGCTGTTTATTGACTTCAAGCAAGTATGCAGGTTGTTCGCGCTGAAAGAATTCTCCTGCCCCTTAAGTGAGCTGCTTTTGGGCTTTTAATATTCATCTACTGAAAGCAACCAATTACATGGTGCCAGAAACCTACCTCTGCACATTTTCCTGTCAGTATAAATAGTTCTGCCAGGAACTCTCACAGTCATGAGAAAGTGGGGGCATAAGGAGCCAGAATTAGAGAGCGAGGGGTCAAGATTAAGATGTCATGGGATATAGAATTACTGCAGCCTATCTAGGGGATTCACCAGGCCACAAATCTGCCTTGCTTTCTTTGATGTTATCAGACGTAAAGGTATTATATATTTGGACATGCGCCTTAATATAACCAACTAGGTTGAACGGGACGTGCTGCACCAAAACAAAGAAAAAAGGTTTGAGTATCCAGACCCACTACCATTAACCCTCAGAAGTAAAACTTTAGACATAATCATAGAAAATTTACATACTCGTAGATCGACATTTTATTCATACTTTTATATATAAACTCTGTATTCTAACAGTAGGCAGTGTGCACAAGTAACAAGTAGTCAAATTTTCTGGGTAGTGTTTGGGAAAGCTAACACATATCTTGGCAGCTACATAGACAAAGTTGAAGAAACTAACAGTGATATCAAAATGAGGGCACCAAAGGCAAGAGGATGTTTTCACTGTATTAGAAAACATATGGACATCACAAGAAATCAAGTCTCTTCAGCTCAAATGTTAAAAGGCAGTCCTTCTGTATAGCAGTGAAATATGGTGAATAACAAAATCAAGAAATTAGACATAAAAATGGGTGTTTGTGCAGAACAAAAGAATTAACATGGTATGACAAAATCCCCAATTTGGAAACTGATGGAGTAGGTGAGGAAAAGGTGCTGGTTTTAAACAGCACATACACTGGG
The DNA here is from genome assembly GCA_024509875.1 of Oreohelix idahoensis. Lineage (NCBI taxonomy): Eukaryota > Metazoa > Mollusca > Gastropoda > Stylommatophora > Oreohelicidae > Oreohelix > Oreohelix idahoensis. The sequence goes on from JAMPIV010014581.1 coordinate 60,352, forward strand.
AAAGGAAATCAGCTGAAAGTACTCAAAGATAGTCTTTGTTCTGGAACCCTCATGGTAATAGAAGTCAAGGAAGACCTAAAAACATATGAAGAATATAAATGCAGAAGGACTTAAAAGAGATAAAAAAAAAGAACATAGAAGAAACCTGAACTGAATGCACAAAGACAGGAAGGCTTAGAGTGAACTAGTTGAAGGTCCAAGTTCCAGATAGCTGAAGGACAATAATGATGATGTTGACATCCTCTAAAACAACAAAGATGAAAGAAAGAGAGAGACAAACAAAAGAGCGACATACACAAAGCTTTGATATGAAACCAACACACACGTGAAATATGAAACAAAATATTCAAGAAGTGTTTACAAATGACAGAAAGAGTTAAACTTCAAAACAGAGATGATATGCATCAATGATGAAAGCCATGACTTAGGTCACTGGTGACTGCCACAACATCTAATAAAACAAACCTGCTATATCAGCAGTACGTCTATCAGAGTGAATACAATGAGACCCAGAGGCACTGCCTAGCACAAAGCGTTAAGTAAACATACACCACTGGGTACTCACATGATAGGGGGAAGCACTTCCCTTGGAGACAGCAGAAGTGTTAAGACTATCCTCCAAAATCTGGATGGCATCAATATCTATGAAAAATAGGTATAACCTTCTGCAATTCTCTTGTCAACATCACATTTATTCTGCAGTGACTTTCATATTTATACTGAGAATTTCGTACTTGTTCCTTGAATTAAGAACTGGTCCCTAAATTAACATTAAATAGAAAGGGAACCTGATAATTTGTTATGAGGTGGATTAGGGTTAAATTTTCAAATATTTCTGCATTGTTAAATCCACATTTTACGGTAACACATTTAGCATATTCACAGAAATATGCAATGATATATACAATACAGGATATATACCACATGACATGAAGACATCAGTTTTCATAACATTGCCTGTGACAGACAACTTAGCCGTCCATGAATTTGTTAGAATGATGGTAAGAACATTCTCATAACATTGGTACCCCTGAAGTGTTGGATGATATGGTACGACCCTTTGTAACGACCCCTTCGGATAACATCAGTCTTCTTCTTCTTCCATCCTTAGCCACCAACCGGCAAAGCAGTATGTGGCCAGTACGCCTAGTGGCGTCTTAGGGCAACAACAAATTGATCAATCTATCGCTGTTTCCACCACGCCTAGTGGCGTCTTTGTGGAACAGAAACAGACCAAACAATCTATCGTTGTTTCCGTAATCAGATTGGTTGGCAAGCAGGTGATCAGCCCACTGTGCGAAGTTTTTACGGGATGGGGTAAACAGCCCCATGCCCAACCCTCCTTAGTCGCTTTTTACGACATGCGTGGTAGGGTGCAGTGTTACTATTCTTTGCTCCCCTTTCGGGCCCCGGCAACACACGGGTGTCGGATAACATCAGTGCCCCCAAATATTGTGGTAACTTTTCGTCAAACGGGATTTCTTTTCCACCTGGACTCATTAGCTATGCAACCGTTCCACGCAGATGGTCAACACGTTTGCTGATTAATATGTGGACAGTTTATCTACCGTACATTCTGGTCATCGCATTGATTTAAGGAGAGATTAAATCACGCCCACGGACATCTCTTGAGCAATCATATGCAGTATTTTCATTAACTTATCCCAGTGGGGGCGGTGCCAGAATCAAACAGATAGTAGCGGCACATGATCAAACAGACTGAGGGATCTCAGGAAAGACTATCGACGTTATCAAAGGCAGTAGTGGTCCCTGAAACGAGCGACGCAAGTTTCCTGCCGGTATTTCGCATCTCGGTGTTAAACACGAAACCGATCGCAGTGGGAGCGAACGGGAAAGCTGACGCAAAAGCAGCGAGCGGAGATACGTCAGACCAGGGGCGGCTTCTCTCTTTAGTCTGGCGGTCAGATCCCCAAAAGTCTCCTGAGATCTAAGAAGGTGTCAATTTTCTCATGTCCCACTCATCTTGCATTTCAGCTAGATATATACAGACCACGTAGAAAGCCATGTTACACTAGTCAACAAATTTTCAAAAGTTATTTGTACCAGAAATTAAATATACCATTTCTTATTGATTTTGACATGCTGATTTCAAATATCATAATGAAATTCACCAATTGGCTCTGGTTTTTAAAAAAATGATGAATTTACATTACAGTAATACAAATAATGTATGCTTGTTTAATTCTCTGGGGTGAACAGCAGGTCTTCCTACTTTAGCATTATAAAAATTGTGGTTACATACTCAATTAATTGATATTTCAACATAAAATGATAGAAAAAATAAAAACATTATTTAAAGTTCACATATCATGTTTTAAAAAGGCACATTTGAACCCATTCCGTCATTATTCAGTCGCTGTTCGAGCTCTCTTTGCTTGCTTCTTGTAGTCAATCGATGAGGTGTCTCTTGTCACAGTCCAACAGTAATCAGCAAGCATTGAAGGGCTCCAATTGCCTTGATACCTTGTCTCCATAGCAGCAATGTCCTGGTGAAATCGTTCACCATGCTCATCACTGACCGCTCTACAGTTTGACGTAAAGAAATCCAGATGAGAATCCAGAAAATGAATTTTCAAAGACATGTTGCAGCCAAGACTCATACTTCAGAAGGAGATTTTCTACAATTTCATTGTAATTATCAGATCTGTTGTTTCCAAGAAAATTGTCCACCACTGACTTAAATGGCCATGCTGCTTTTTCCTTGCCATGCAACACGCAAAGAAACTCGTCATCATGAAAAAGTTTTTGAATTTGCGGACCAACAAATACTCCCTCTTATTTTAGCTTCACTCAGTCTTGGAAATTTTCTGATGAGGTATTTGAAAGCATCATTTGTTTTCTCCATTGCCTTGACAAAGTTTTTCATGAGACCCAGCTTAATGTGCAAGGGTGGCAACAAAATCTTGCTGGTGTCGACAAGTGCTGGGTTCTCAACGTTCTTACTGCCAGGCTGCAATGACTGCCTGATTGGCCAATGTCTTCTGATGTAATGGTCACTTCGTGCACGGCTTTCCCACTCACAGAGAAAGCAACAGTACTTGGTGTATCCACCCTGTAGTCCAAGCAAAAGAGCGACCACTTTTAAGTCACCGCAAAGTGACCAATAATGATGATCGTAGTTTATACACTTCAAAAGCTGCTTAATGTTTTCATAAGTTTCTTTCATATGAACTGCGTGACCAACTGGAATTGATTGTAACACATTACCATTATTCAACAAAACAGCTTTAAGACTCGTCTTGGATGAATCAATGAAAAGCCTCCACTCTTCAGGTATGTAATTGATTTTGAGGGCTGCCATTAAACCAGAAATGTTGTGGCACGCAGAAAGGTCACCCTCTTTGAAAAAGAATGTAATAAGCGGCTTCTGGTGGTTCCTATACACAGAAATTGTAACATATTCTGCCAGGAGATTCCACTGTTGCAATCTGGAACCCAAAAGCTCCGCCTTGTTCTTCGGTAAATTCAGATCTCTTACAAGATCATTCAGTTCACCTTTGGTTATTAAGTGTGGTTTAGTGGATGTAGTTTGCTCAAAATCTGGGTCGCTTGAGGTTGATGGTTCAGGACCACCAATGTCCTCTTCTTCATCAGTGGAAGCAGCTGAAAATGATTCTGGCACTTTGGGAACTGGTAGGTCATCGCCATGTGGTACCGGACGTATTGCAGAGGGGATGTTTGGATATTCCAGAGTCCATTTTTTCTTCTTTGATATGCCTTTCCCAATTGGAGGGACCATGCAAAAGTAACAGTTGTTGAGATGATCAGTGGGCTCTCTCCAAATCATTGGGACTGCAAAAGGCAAAGCTTGCCTTTTGCCAGTCAACCAGTTTAAGATGTGCTGCACATGTATTGCAGCATATGTGTGGCGCCCAGCTCTTATCTTGATCTCCTATTCTGCAGCCAAAATACAAACTGTACGCCTTCTTAATCACTTTAGTTATATTTCGTTTTTGTGATAGAAATGTCGCCTCACCACATATATAACAGAAATTATTAGCACTGTTCACACGTCCTAGGCATTTCTAACTACGATACTTTTGATAAGGACAAATGCACTAACTAATGGCAAAATTTTATCAGAGATAAGATATTTATACACAAAGGTGATGTAATCATAGGTAGGATTGCATCATCAACTTCTAGTTACATTTTTATTGGTCATTAGAAAAAAATTATGCAATCGCCCACAACAGTTGCGTCATATTCTCGTATATAAATTGACCGTAATTAAATAAACTAGTAGCATATATCTTGAAAACTAGAGCCAATCAACATTTTTTAACGTCATTTTCGTTTTCAGCACACCAAAATTAGTTAAGATCAGTTATTTTTATATCTGGTACATTTTGGTTGTTGACTAGTGTTATCATTCGGTCGCCAGAGATTTAAGATTCACTAGCTATAGTAGAAATTCTGCTAGATTTCCATCTGAATTGGTGGCTACATTGGATTGATTTCTATTTCTGTGCACGGTATAATATATTTGTTAAAGTGATCAGTGGTCTAGTGCTTTCATTTTATTTCACTGGATTTTGTGTTTATTTAAATCTATTAAATTAAACTCATCCCAAAAATTCCAGTGGTAAATTTAATGATATATCTATTATAATATTTCCAAAAATAATAGATGCTTTAATGTTAAAGTAACTTTAAAGTCGCGAAGGAATTTATAATTAATAAATTTAGTCAAGTCCTATATATATAGAGGTGTATTTTAACCATTAGACTCGTGACGTGTTTCTTAAATACATAATTAAATACGCGAGTGTATATAATAGCCTTAACGGTAAATTTATCGCGCGTTAGAATATTATTTGATTTTTGAGGTATGATTATGTTGTCATGGGTTTTCTATCTTTTTCTATAGAATGATCACCTTTGCAATCCCAGCATAAAGAAATCATACAGAGAGTTTCAGACTCGGTTCTTAAACTTCCAGACATATTGATGAAACATTTTTTAAATTTAATCTTAAGGCGGTCCGATGCGACCTAGCTATCATAATTACATGAAAGAAAGCCTACCCAAGAACATTTAAATAAATCATCAAATTTAATTTGAATCTGTGAGATAAACTGGAAGATGAACAGTGCCAGTAGCGATATTTTATTTACTGCTCTACTGTGAGAGAATACCGATTTACCTGACTGTGACTGAGCCTAGTTTTTCCTCACTGGATTAAAAACTTTACCGGACAGTTGCTATCATCACGCATTGAAGGAAATTTTACCACCACTTCATTTTCACCCCTGTGTCGAACTGTGTCAGTGCCATCCCATAGACTCCTTTTTATATAATAAAACACAAGAACTCTTAGGCTTCAAGTCCGGCGATAAGTGGGAATATTTGCTATCAGCAAACCTCGCTACATCTGGGGCGGGACATCGAAGTACTAGACAGTTTCACATGTCTAGAGTGTAATTTCTGTTTACATAATTCTATGGATTGTCTGATGCTGCAATCGTTAAGTGTGTGTGTGAATAATATGAGTGTGGATCCTCACGCGCATGCATGAATGACAGGAGATTTAATTTGGTTGAAAAACCATTTGTTAATTTGCCTACCGGGTAATACATTTTCTGTATACCCTGCATTGTTCCTTTAATTGGGATATTTTGTTAACGCTGTTTACCCCCCTCCTTTTCATTTGTTTAGTAAAGGGAAGAACAATTGGGAATAACATGATTTTTTTCTACCACCCATACCTAATATTGTAACCCCTCTTTCAGAGTAATTAACTTCACTGTTAGGTTACATTACCTATGTTCCTGATAACTATCTATCTTTGGACTGGGTTTATCTTTGTCTAATACAAGCGGGAAGGGCTTAGTCGATACCAATCTTCTCTCCCCCTTCCACCCCCCACCTTGTTATTTGCATTTTCTATACTTATGATAATTTTATGAAACACTTGATATTTATTTGTGATTTGATTTTTAAGGTTAATAAACATCATAAACTTATTTAGTACTGTGTTGGAATACCCAAAGCCCAACATTTCCCCTATTTGTTTAATATAGCTTGTATTTACGTGCGTCTGTGTGTTTGAAACACCAAATCGGTGTGAGCGCAGATGTGTGTCTGGAAACTGGCAAATAATTGTTTGACCAGGAGAGTCTGAAGAGAAGATTGAGAGAAACGATTTGTCGTAAATAAGTCTGTCTTTACTCTCCCCAGCACTCTGTGAAGCAACTATTTACTCTCTACATTTTCTATCACCGAGCTTTTCACCACCATTCTCCACTCTAAACCGGACCACTATTTCTAAGACTCTTTCTCTCAAAATAAATTTACGACATTGCCCAAAAAACCAAACGCAACAGAATGTTCAGACTTCAGAACAATCAGCCTGATGAGTCATGCAATTAAGATACTGCTCAAAATCATACAGGAAAGAATAAAAAGTAAAGTAGACAGCGAAATCCAAGAAGAACAGTTTGGTTTTAGACGGAACAGTGGAACAAGAGAGGCAATATTTTGCCCAAGAATATTAGCAGAAAAATATACAGAGGTCCAAAAAAGTATGTATATGTGCTTCTTTGACTATAAGAAGGCTTTTGACAGAGTCCATCATGAGAAAATAATTGAATGCCTCAAAGACATAGGTATTGATGGAAAAGATATAAGAATACTCAGTAACCTTTATTGGGAGCAAACTGCCACAGTAAGATCGGGAAGGAATTATTCACCATACATAGACATAAAAAGAGGTGTCAGACAAGGTTGTGTGCTGTCCCCCTGCCTATTTAATTTATACACCGAAAAATTTTTCAAACAGATACAGGAAATACCAGGACTGAACATCAGTGGAAGGTCAATAAACAACCTTAGATATGCAGAAGATACCGTGTTGTTAGCTGAAAGCGAACAGGAGTTACAAGAACTAGTGAAGCAAGTGAACAGTATAAGTCATGAATAAGGACTCGACATTAATATTGAGAAAACAAAAACTATGATAATTAGCAAAACAGATGATAAACCCACATTAAAGATAAGCGTAAATGGGAAAATCCTGGAACAAGTCAAGAGCTACGTATATCTTGGTCATATAATAACAGAAGATGGCAGATGTGAAACAGAAATCAAGAAGAGAATAGGAATGCCAAAGCTACATTCAACAACATGAAACATATACTGACATCCAAACAGTTATCTCACAAATTAAAACTGAGAATCATAAAGTGTTATATACAAGGGGATTGACATAAGTCTTGGGCCTGACCATGAAGGACATGTCACAGAGAGCTGAAATTTTGTATAGTGTTTATTCCTTTTCAGTATAGCCACCGTCTGAATTGACACACTTCTGCCATCTCTGCTTGACCTTGAAAAGACCTTGGGAGTAGAACACCCTATTTTTTCAAACTAAACCAGTCATCACATGCCAGTATAACCTCTTCATCGCTGTCAAAATGATTTCCTTTTAGCTGTTTTTTAAGATTTGGGAATAGAAAAAAGTCTGATGGAGCCAAATCTGGAGAATATGGTGGGTGTGGAAGAATTTCAATATTCAAATCGTTGGCTGCTAGCTGCACAAGCCGTGCTTTGTGAGAGGGCGCGTTGTCTTGAAGCAAAGGAAGACTTTGAGTGCGCGTTATCCCTCGTTTCCTGGTCACAACCTTTCTTAGTTTGGTGAGAAGATCTGCATAGTACTGTCCATTAACTGTGTTGCCACGAGGCAGATAATCTTTCAAAAGGACACCTTTGCCGTCCCAAAAAACAGTCAGCATCACTTTTCCTGCAGATTTCTGCGCTCTCGGCTTGACGTGTTGGGGAGCCCGGGGTTTTCCATTGCATGCTGGCAATTTTGGATTCGGGGTCATAATGGTGTACTCAAGTCTCATCTACTGTCACCATGGTCTCCAAATAATTTTTTGACTGACACTTTTTGAGCAACTGTTGACAGCAATTTACCCTCGATTGCTTCTGTTCACGTGTCAAGTCGCGGAACCCAGCGTGCACACACTTTTCTTATGTTCAGTCTGTTGTTTTACACACAGTTTCTATAAACTGTTCTTCCATTTAGTTTTACTCTACTAGCTATCTCCACAATTGTCATTTTTCGATCCTGGTCAATGATTTTCTTCACTCTTGTTGCATTTTCATCATTGCACTCTGAGGCTGGTCTACCAGATCTTGGCAGATCAGCAACATTTGAGCGGCCGCACTTAAACTGTTGACACCAGTTTTTTACCGAAGTATATGAAGGACAAGAATCACGAAACACTGGTTCCATCTCTCTGTGTATTTCTGTAGGTGTTTTTCCCTGAAACAACATAAATTTTATCACAGCTCTGGCCTCCTTCTTTTCCATTGTTTTGTCAAATCTTTGGAGCAGCAGATCCAGTCAATAGGGTACATTGCGCCGTGCACCGTAGCGGGAAAACCCATTGAAGAAACAAAAGCGTACTTCACACATTCAGTGCAAATATGATGAACTTTAAATGTGCCAAGTTTCATCTTCTTCCTGTAACTCCTTCATGGTCAGGCCCAAGACTTATGTCAATCCCCTTGTATATTCTGCATTTCTGTATGGTGCAGAAACATGGACGATGAATAAGCATTTGGAAGAAAGAATTGAGGCTCTTGAAATGTGGATATATAGAAGAATGGGGCGTATCTCATGGAAAGAGATGAAAACAAATAAGGAGGTCCTAGAAAATCTAGGTATGAAAAGAGAACTAATGAGGGCATAACACCTTGCAGAAGATCATAACAGAAGGGAGAGCTGAAGGCAAACGTGCAAGGGGAAGACAGCACTATAAGTGGGAAGATAACATCAAGAGATGGACAGGAAAGAGTCTATCAGAGTGCACCACCAAGACAAGAGACAGAAGATGTTGGAGATCCATTACAGCCAACCTTCGTTGTGGAGATGGCAACTGATGATGATGATGATTTAGCATTAAAACAATCTCAGATGTTGTCTGCATCACAAAGACAACGAATGATTTATGTAATGATACCTGCAAGAATGAATAAATGTTAAATGAAGACTAATGCAAAGTAACAAATATCTACAAACATACGGAAAAATATTTGAAACTCACTTTCTGCCAGATTCAGAGATTTGTCAACCAGCATTTCACCATTTGTGTCTTGTATGTTCCCCAAAAGGTTACTCATTTCATCAAGACCAAAGTCATTGGTGGATTCATTCTGCAGGGTGGTCAGATTGCTGAAGAAACTAAGGTCACCAAGGTCAAAATCTATCATGGAACTATTTGTTGACTGGAGAGGCACTGAAGTGTCGAGCGCTTCTATCGGTGTGAGCGCATCTGCACAAACAAAAGAAAGTGCCATTAAATAAAATTACAGATGCACACAAAAAACAACAACAATGACAACACGTGAGCAACCTTAAACATGTCTGTTATTACTATCTACAGCAACAGCACTCTCAAAACTGCAGAATTATAAATTCTAGAAATCAGTAAGTTCTCTAACAAACGACTTTTTTTTTTTTTAATACCTACAAAAAACTTACTGAAATCTGTGGATATATCCATGCCAGAAGATGGCAATGTTGCATTCCGAATGAGGTAGTCCATTTGCATATTGACATCTTGCTCCTGCCCAAGGTCAGAGATAATATCCAAAGGTGTGTTCAATTCATCACTAAGCTGAAGGGGAGTGTTGCTGCTGTTGCTAATGCTCTCATCAAGATTAATTACTGGTACGTTGAGGTAATCTACCAGACTATTCCAATTCTCTTCAAAGCTCTCTTGGTGCTCTAAAGCAGGTTGATCTAATTGCTCCTGTTGCTGAGACCTCATATCAAACTGAAATGTGGAAATAACTTTGACTGATGCACTTTTTACATGTGTAAAAGACAATACATGCACTCTCTGTCCTCGTCAGCACTCTGTATGACCAAGAACAAAAGAATACGAACATAAAGAACACAAATGTCTGCTGCAGTGTGGACTTTAAGACTATTCGCTGATCGTCAAAAACAAAAAATTTGGTGAAAGAAATTAAACCTAAATGACTAAAAACATATTTTACAAAATGCTAAATATGTAAAAAGCAGTATTTGTTGCAATATTTGTTGTCAAAACTGGTTAGACAAAATCATTCTCTCACAAACATGCTTCTTTTCTATGCCAAATTCAGCTTTTCATTTGTTCCTTTTTCTGGCTGACATTAGTTGAAAATCATAAACATTTCTGGAACCTGATGATGACTTACCTGTTGCATCTGCAATTCTTGAACAGGCTCATGGGTGTAGTCGAGGTAAGTATCGGCATCAATCCCATTTTGAGCTCTCTCCAAGTTCCCAAGAAAATCCAGTGCATCTTCGAGTGTAAGGGACTCCTGTTGAGTAAAAATTGTACAGAGGTCAAGACAAGTTTGGGTATAGATCTCAATTTCTGATTTGAAATTGGTGTCAGGTTTTGAAAATTGTAATCACTGTTACAAATTATAACTGCTGTACTTTCAGTACACTGACACAATGCTACACCCATGTCCTCCAACAGCACCTTACGAATTCATTATGTTGCAGAAACACTTTGTACAAATCTGTTTTCTTGCTTTGTTTCTAACAACTGCACAAATTAAATAATTTTTAAACTTAAAAAAAAAACATACAAATAATAAAACTTCTAATCATAGACAAACTTTAGCTAACTCTCCATATTATTCTGTAAGTAATAAATAAAGAAGTTATAGAAAATTGTAATGCAAAGGGGGGAAGAAGAGAGAATGGAGGAATTCTAAAATGTCTAGGAATGGGACGGAGATCAAAGGCACAGACAGGCAGAGATAAATAATAAAATAACATAATTCACAATCTGTTAGCAGCGTGCCAAATATTACAGGTCTTACGTCATTTCCACTGAGATCCAAAGCTGGTGGGAATGTGATATTACTGATACTCCCAACAGTCTCATTTTGCAGCTGCACCCATTCACCTGACAATATAATAAAACTGCATTAGAATATGATTATTATACAAATCCATCAATCATCAATTCTTTTCTTGCTCCCTATGGAGCATGGAGCCACCACCACAGTTGGCTCCCTTGCAGGAAGTCTGCACCACAGCATTCATGTGCTCTTGCAGAAGTGGTATCTGTAGCAATGTTTTACATGGTGAGGCTGCCAGTTCCCATATACAACCTCTTATTAGCCACCTTTTAGAATATGCCTGTAGGAGATGTAATTCTATTCTTTCTTAATCTCTTTAGAGACCACCAAGAGCTATACAATCCATGTCCTACCCAATTTATTGCACTGGGGGGGGGGGCGGGGGGGGGGGGGGGGTCCTGCCCGAGTGTCCAAGTGGCATCAAGAGACCGCCTGTGGCAGCACTACTACGCAATATGATCAGCATAATAGATAAGACGAAAGACAGGAAACTGATAAATATGTCCCCATCATACAGATCAGATGTTAAAGCCAGGAACAAACCTTTTAACAATCAAACAGAAACAGAACAGAACAGCAGCCAAATATCAGACTATAATAAGTAGCTTAAGACATGCAAAAGACTTTATAAAATATATTTCAAAACTGAGGCAGATGTATTAAAAACTGCTGCAATTACCACCATGGAAAACAGGGATAATCCTAAAGCCAGGATAGTCTTCCTCATTAATTCCCCATCAGGCATTACATGTTTGACAGCCTGATGCTCTCAGAAGCACTAATGAAAACCAGCTATAAATTCAACAAAGTGAAAGTACAGAGGATTCCTGTCCATTGCAAGATATTTGCAACTGAGAAGGCAAGCAGGCTTATTGAAGGAAGAGGAAGTATTAATTCAAACTGAGGCCAAAATAACACAAAGATAAAAGCAATAGCACAAATAGCTCCGAAGAAAAATGATTTACAGAACACCCACAGTCCGATATAACAGCAGATTACTACCAAAGAGGAAGAGATAAGTGAAAATGTTCAGACTCAAACACCATCTGTTCAACAAATTAACAATCAGACTTGTCCATGTGGGGAAGATAATGTAGACAGTACAGCACATAAGATCTATGCAATGGGTAGACACTAACAGTAATCATCATCTAATATACAACATAAATGTTCAATAACCCACACAAGAAGCAAAAAAAAAAAAACAGACTCCTGAACTTCCCCAGGGAAATGACAGTTACTCACTAACAGTTTAATCGACAGTTACTCACTAACAGTTTAATACTGAATAGTTCAACAGAATTAATTCCAAAACGAACTGTCTATAAAGAAAGCTTAAAAGATGAAAGAAAACTGTGGAAGGTATTTAAACATGACAGTCTTATAGTGATATCATACAAGCCACAATATGGAGTGGACTGAAACAAATTGATGAGAACATAAGAAAAGACATTACAGGTCTGCATCCTTTTGTCCGAACATCAAAAAACCAAAATATTCTGAAAATAAAATTTTTCTTTGGCCGATTTTTGAACACACTTTGTACAATTTTTAAACTTATTTTGGGCTACCTTTTTAACGCGACTTCGGCGACATATGAAAACCTAAACATCCGGTTTTCAAAACAAAACTGTCACTGAGGATTTTGGATACCAACTTGTAATAACACTAATGACAAAATCAAGGATTTAGGATACAAACTTGTAATAACACCAATGACAAAATCAAGGATTTAGGATACCAATTTGTAATAACACCAATGACAAAATCAAGGATTTAGGATACAAACTTGTAATAACACCAATGACAAAATCGAGGATTTAGGATACAAACTTGTAATAACACCAATGACAAAATCAAGGATTTAGGATACCAATTTGTAATAACACCAATGACAAAATCAAGGATTTAGGATACAAACTTGTAATAACACCAATGACAAAATCGAGGATTTAGGATACCAACTTGTAATAACACCAATGACAAAATCAAGGATTTAGGATACCAACTTGTAATAACACCAATGACAAAATCAAGGATTTAGGATACCAACTTGTAATAACACCAATGACAAAATCAAACAGGGAGAAATGTATATTAAGATTGTAAAAACAGGGTTTGATGATGCAGTGAAATGAGGACACTGACAGAAGAGGTAAGACCCAGAGTGAACTAGACTGCACAAATGGATATATAACACAGGAACTAGAAGAGATGATAACGTATTCCCAGGCTGCAGTAACTAATTTTCTCATTATTAAAACCAACAGCCCTTGACGTTAAAATAGGTAGTGCAACTTATCACATGCATCTAGGCATGCAGAAATGTATATGTAAAACTGGGAGATCAACGCAGAATTATTAAGTGCAAGACCAGAGATTTCTAAGTAACCACGTCCTCTACATAACAATCCATTTACATGTATTTGGTAAATTTTCCGTATTAAACAAAATATTAAAGATACCATCCTTTCGTCATACCTTTTCTGTTCATTTATGCTGTTAACCTTTAGCACGCTGCCGTCGACATATGTCGACGAAGGCAACCTATGTTCTCCCAGCTGTTGTCAACATATGTCGACCAGCGGATATTGTCGGATAAATAATTGATAGTGTGTGTGCAATTGATCTTAACCCCGGATGTCAAAATTGACTCTTCTGTGAAAGAAGTTTAGCTATCTTTTCTGACTTTCAGTTGTAACGGGTGTGTTAGCGACATTTTTCTGTGCAATTTTCAAATCGAAATCAATCGGCATGGATCAAGCTGCCATTTTAGCTGAAATTTTCATGGATTCCGATTCCGATGAGGACGACATTGCTGGGCCTAGTACTGCAAATGTGGTTCGTGCTCAGAATAGGGATGGTGAAGGTGATGGGGAACATAGTGATGTGTCGAGTGTTGATGATGATTTTGAAGAATTGAATATTGTTAGGGCACCCGATGGTTACAAACACGACTGGCTCCGCAACTTTGATCAAGTTGTGGGACCTGTGGGCGTTGACGATGACATTTCTGAGGTAGATGTGTTCCGTTTGTTTATCACAGATGATGTTGTGGACACATTAGTTACAGAAACTAATCGTTATGCCAGCCAGGTTAGCGAAAAGAAAGGGGAAGATGCGGGTGCCTCATCCCGTGTGAAGTTGTGGACCGATGTCACAGCTGACGAGATGAGGGCGTTTCTTGCTTTGCTTATGTTGATGGGTGTAACGAAAAGATCGTCATTTGACTTGTATTGGTCAAATGACCGTTTCCTTGAGATGCCAGGGTTCAGGAATGTGATGAGTAGGGACAGGTTTCTTGCTGTCTTATCTTTTCTACACCTCGTGGACAATACAACTGCAGCACCACGAGGGCACCCTGACCACAGCAAAGCCTTCAAAATCAAATCGTTTGTTGACACACTTCTCCCTCAATGGCAAAGGCAATACATACCATCCAAAGAGCTAAGTGTTGATGAAAGTATGATAGCTTTCAAAGGTAGGACCAGCCTTATGCAGTACATGCCCAACAAACCGTCTAAGTGGGGTATGAAAGCCTGGGGCCTAGCTGACTCCAAGACAGGCTACCTCTGGAATTGGCAGCTCTACCTTGGGAAGGAAGACAATGTGGACCCTACTATAGGGGTTGCTCACCGCGTTGTCACCTCCCTTGTTGCTCCCCTGTATGGGCATGGCCATGTTGTGTACATGGACAACTTTTTCTCTTCGCCTGCCCTGTACAAGGAGCTTGGGGATAATCAGACAGGAGCTTGCGGCACACTGCGGACCAACCGCTGAGGGGTCCCCCCAGAACTCAAGTTGGCAAAACCCAAAGCTGGTGACCCTCCCATCACTTTTAGAGATGGCAATATCCTCTATATGTCATGGTTTGACAAGAGGCCAGTGAATCTTATGACAACTGCACACGATGCACAGACCTTCAGGAAGGAGGTCAGATCCAAACATCATGCTGGCAATGTGCGGATCGTGGACAAGCCATGCGCTATCCAAGCCTATTCCTGTCACATGGGAGGTATTGATCGTGTGGATAAACAGTTGACATACTACATGGTTCTACACAGGAGCAGCAAATGGTGGAAGAAAATATTCTTCTATTTGTTGGAAGTTTGCTTTGTCAATTCGCTTGTCCTGTGGAGGGCCAAGCATCCGTCTCGTATCAAGACGGAAACATTCCGTCTGCGGATTGCTCATGGCCTGCTTGAAGGGTACCAGTCTAGGGTCACACAACGCAGAGGAAGGGTATCTGACACTGCCACTGCACCAGCCAGATTGGTTATGGGGGAACACTACATGATTCCTAACCCTAAACGTCAGGCTAATGGCAGGCCTTCCCAGCCAGACTGCGATGTGTGTTCCAGCAGAGAAAGAGTCAGGGGCAAGAAGCGCCACCAGACCCAATTCGTGTGCCGTAGGTGTGTGGTACCTCTCTGTCCATATCCCTGCTTTGAGCGTTATCACACCCTGCTCAATTATAAGACAGATTGCTTTGAAGGGCTGCACAAGGAGTGAGGTAAGTCTATTTTTTGTTGATTTTTTTTTTTTTTTTTTCACCAGTCTTCTTCTCCTATCAAATCAACAAAATGACGTCATCAGTGACGTCATCCATTTATCTCTAAACAGTCCAAAAATTAGAGAAATTGGCCAAAAAACAAAATAAATATAGAATTTACAAGTCATCCACTATAAAAATGGGGGTTGTGTAAAAAAGAATGCAGCTGCAGGGCAAATTTTCTGGAAAAGAATGCAGCGTGCTAAAGGTTAAGTATCATGGGAGAAAGTTTTAATTCTTGTGCAAGGTGTGTTGCCCTGGCTAGCATCATACCATGTTTCTTCATGATTTCTTTCACACATATATAAGGGAGATCATCTGCTGCTGAAGGCAAGCAATGGCAGATGATTGGCTGCACTCTAACAAGGTGTCTAAACCATTTTATTTTTATGACTAAGCTGATACATAGTTTTGTTTCCACCACCTTCCAAATGTTTTTGTTTCTTGTCTGAATGTTATGTTGACATTTAATTTAATTGCACTGGAAAACTGTAATTTCATAGGATCATTGTTATTAAAATGTATACAATTACAGACAATCTCCTAATATGTTTTGTTTGTTAAAAAAAAAAAAAAAAAGATAATTTACAAACTGACCTGTCTCTCCATCCCTCATGAAATTTGTTTTCAGCCATCTGTCCTTGAGCTCCTGTTTTTCACGCTCCTTTTTCTCTTTAGCTAAAAGCTGGGCCTTTTGCTGGAGAAATCAAGGTTTGTTTACTTTGAAATGTCAAGGATATTAGAAGTTACAGAGCTGAAAGACAGGCAAAGGTAAAGAAAAGTAAGGAACGCTGCATTCTAGCAACCATTTTAAACAGTTAAATAAAATGAATAATGACTTTTATACCAACATTATGCTTTAAAGAAAAAAAAACAACAATTACCGTTCACAAGTAAATTGATGGCATTTAAAAATTACCATTTACTTTGACCCTTTAAATACTTCATATAGCTGTTCAGCTTGACATTTCACTAATATTTCCTACCCTACTAAAATAACTATCACAATAACCTACCCTTTCCTGCTGCTTGATAAATTCTAATTCTCGTTCTCGTTCAAGCTCCTCACGCATTAATGGGTCAAAGACCTCCTTCCCCACACCCAGATCCACATCTTGCTGAAAGAGTATGTCGATGAGCTTCAAATCCTGCAAAAGAAATGTCAATTGATGCACTTTTCATCTACAGCATACATTTTATTAATAAGGAGTGGAAGATTCCAATAAGTTAGATAAAAAAATAAAAGTACAATTATTATCAACAACACTACTTATTCACTCAGTTACTGTTAAAGCCACAAAGAATTTAACAGAAGGCTTATTAATCAGTTTTCGCCCAAAACAATTCAAAGCATGCATGTAGAATAGCATCTTGTTATGATCTATTTTGTCAGTGTAAGGGCAATCTTTTTTTTTTTGCCCGGCTGCTTTGCACTGGCTTCCTAGCTCGGTGGTCCATGGTTTGATCCCCAGTTGAGAAGGGATTTTTCAGACCGCAAACGGCTCCGGGGTCAACCTAGCCTCATGAATTGGGCACTAGAACAACTCTGGGAAGGTTTAGGCGGCCAGTGTGATGCTGACCACATCACCCCTAGTGTGCCGATGGTCAAGAAATTACAGACCTAACACCGTATTTCCAATATGCCTCAATAGGCGTGTAATGGAATCCTTTACCCTTTTTATTAGTATTGATCTTGCAGTTTTAATTTTATTTTGCCATGTTCTGGCACAATGCAATACATGAGATACTTTCAGTGGCTGAAATGAAGAGCATTGGGCCATGTATTCAATACTGCCTTAAAAAAAGAATTGAGAGACACAATAATAAAAGGTTACAGTTCTAAAACCAAACTTTAACCCTAACAGCATGGGCAACATTTAGATAACACAGAAGAGCACAACCCACTGTTCTTCATTTCAATCCTTTCAATGTGATGACTTATAAATAACATTTTCAAACACAATTTATTAATTTCCTGTTACGTTTTTCCTCACATCAATTTAGTAGGCTAAAGGAAATGCTTCCTGTACAAAGTCAGCTGCTGCAGTGACCCCATGCTCTTTAAATATATAACAAAGAAATAAAGATGAGACAATAATGAACACTCGATAATTACCTCTTTTGTTAAATTACTGCCTGGAAATGGGCTATTAAATAAGAAAGACACATCAACAGCGACAGGCTCATCTAGAGCTAAAGTTGCATTAGCTGCTGTAGGCCTACTTGTACTTGGTCTCTCAGAATTAAGCGAACCCAACATTTCTACTGCAAAGGAATTGGCACTTTCTTCTGGCAGTGTAGATGCTGATATTTCTGGGACACTATCATTCTCCAAATGAGCAGCTGTTGTGTGGTTAGTTTGAAAGTTTTGACCAACATTTCGATGAGATGAACTGACCAGAAATGCTTCTATCTCATAATCTCTACCTTCTCGAAACAAAGGCAAACTGTTGATATTCTGATACCAAGCATTGAAGGCTTGATTGTCAAAGTCTAAATGTTTTGGGTTCCCAAAGGCATGTGCAGAGTTGTGAATGTGATGAAAGCTTGCTGGTAAGTAAGCTGCAGTTTGTCCTAAAATAATATCCTGAACTTCTGGATAGTTGATGAGATTGTTTATACCAACTAAGTCAGTTCTAAACAGGCTAAGAAGAATTGCCAGTCCTATAAGACCGTCTGTAAAGTACTCTTTTATCATTATTGCAAAATTCCTCTGCAATCTGTGGCTAAGTTCAGAAGTCCGTTTCACACATTGTTGTTTCTACACAAAGAAGATTAGTACCTGTCCATTTCCAAACAGATAAGAGCACAAAATAATGACAAGGCCTTCCTAATCCGCACAATTCAGTAGTAGCCTAAACTTCTAAGCAGTTATTAATATAACTATACTAAGTGACTGCCTTGGACTTCCTCAATCTAATAAGACTGGCAAGGACGCAACCCACTAGTTTTCTTTGCTGAACTGTGGATACCCAACCGTTAAGGAGAATCCGTTATTATTAGCTCAAAGACGCTGGTAGCAAGATGCCTGAAGTTTACTGAATTCACTCGTCTTTATTTTGGTTACTATAATTAGAACTGCACTGCGTTAACTTCGACAGTCTTGCCTATCTGACTATGGTCGATCCAACTTTAGTCAGGTGATTGACTTAATCACAGTTTCGAAAATGTGACGAAATCTTGGTTACGTCTTGCCAGCTTTAAGTATCAACAATAGCTTTCCTTCCGGAATATTCCTAACAATGTTCTCCACATGATTTTGCAAAATTGAAGTGACGTCACTGTCTGCCAGGGCGCATGCGCTGAAGGCGGAAGAGGTCATCTATTTATTTTTGTCAACATAGTTTTAAAAATCGCAAGGTTACATTATTTTAACGTAAAAAAAATTATTACTCTAAAATATAGTATCTTTAGTTTCGTCAAATACAAAACTGCAACAGAATCAGCCAGTCACATTATTAATTATTCACCAAAGTACAGTTAATACAGTTAACCGAATCAACACTGTACAAAAGTAAAACCATTAGGCCTACACATCCTTTTCCTGAACCCAGATTCGAGCTCGAGCTGAGGTCGGTAGCGGACTACGGAACAGTTCTTGATTTGTTCACAGTCAACAAATGTGCCACCAAAAATACATTAAAATATAACATAACGGCGTAATCTTACCCCCTTTGTGCTTATATGGCAATCGTTTGGTAGAATCCCTGCCAGTTCCATCATTAACGGTGTCTAAAAACACGTATGCGGTTTCCCCTCGCTATCGTACTCCTCTTTCCAATTTTGTGTCAATACAATCGGCAGTCTGCAACTTTGACCTTTGCAGAATTATGTTAAATTGCGAACCGTTTAATTGGAAACCGGACAAATGCATTCGCTTTGCTAAATCAATACAAATCAAAACGAGCCCCCTTCTTGCTGTCTTATAAATAATAATGAAAAATAATAATATCTAGTTTTAGTATTCTAATCTTTCGTTTCCAACTTTGGCATTAAAATCTCCCATTATTATCCTAATATCTTGCTTATTTGCTTTCTCTAATGCATTTTGTAGTTCATTGTAAAAATCTTCAATTTCCTGTTCTTCAGCAGCTGCTGTTGGCGCATATGTTTGTATAATTGTGATGTTCTTTCTTTTTCCTTTCAGTCTGATTGTGACAATGCGGTCATTTATGGGATTATATCCTAATAGGGAGGCAGCTGTCCTGGCCTGGGGGCCTCACCACCAGATCTTTGTGTAGTATTCAGATTAGCCATTATGGATTTCTTGGCATTGTACATCCAGTAGTTTGCCATTGCTTTCTGGATGGTTCTGGCCGCTTACCATTACAGTCCATGGTGCGCCCTCAGCCCGATACCAGGCCTTTCCAACTCCTGCCCTAGAAGCCGTTGTCAAAATATTATTGATCATCCGCCCGTTCGGCCAGCAGTTGTGTGTACTGTTTAAGGGGGACCTCCCTTTTTCAATTTACTCATGTAGTTTGGCCGGCCAGTCAAAGCCGTTGCCCGGGGGGTGGCGCTGCCGTACACAAGCAGACTCGAGGAGCCATACATGAGCTGAACTGGAGTGGGGGAACCAAATAGGATCCAGGCCATCCTCAAAAAGAGGAAGTGACTGCCTCTCACCGTGAGGTACTATCCCTTACACACTCCAGCACCCTAGAAGACTATATACATGGACGTCACCGGACGGAAAAAGCAAGAACCAAATAGATTATATCTTAATACAACAAAGGTGGCGATCTTGTATCTCATCCATCAAGACGTTCCCAGGAGCAGACTGTGACTCCGACCATGAACTTCTTGCTGCAAACTTCAAGATCAAATTGAAAAAAGTCGTTACAAACGACAAAGTAATACGTTATGACACAAGCGCCATACCAGAAGAGTACAGTGTCGATATTCAGAACAAATTTGACATTCTTATGGCAGTACAGGAGGAAATGACACCAGATGAACTTGCTAATAACATCAGAGATGTATATATTACAAATGCACAGAGGTTAATTCCTAAAAGAAGTATAAAGAGACGAGAATACATCTCAGACGAAACACTGAAGTTGGTGGTAGAGAGAAGAAAAATGAAGTCCAAAAAAGATACAGAAAAATCAGGAGTTGTACAAGGAATACACAAAGCAGATTAAAAAACGAGTCAGACAAGACAAACAACAATACATAAACGACACCTGCAGGAAAATAGAGGAAATGCGCGAACAGGGATTGAGTAAGAATATGTTTTCTGAAGTAAGAACATTGAAAAACAGCAACTTTAAATCATCACCCCGAGCAATAAACGACAAGAAAGGCGACACTCTAACAGAACGTAAAGATATTCTGAACAGATGGAAGGAGTACTGTCAAGAAATGTATACGGAAATAAACAAAGCGGCAGATAACAACGTCATGAATGAAGCGGAACGTGAACCAGAACCTACCATAGAGGAAGTCCGGAATGCAATCAAACACTTAAAAAGTGGAAAATCTCCTGGTTGTGATGAAATAACAGCTGAAATGATACAGGCAGGAGGAGAAGGCAGCGCTCGTATATACCATGCATTATGCTGCAAGATCTGGCAAAGCGGAATTTGGCCCAAGGAATGGAAACGATCAATTTACATACCCTTGCCAAAAAAGGGCAACCTGAAACTGTGCACAAACTACAGAACTATAGCTCTTATAAGCCATGCCAGCAAAATACTTTTACAAATCATAATGAAAAGGATGCAACAAAAGCTAGAAACAGAAATAAATGAAGTACAGGCGGGTTTTCGACCAGGTAGAGGCACTAGAGATCATATATTCAACATGAGGATCATCATAGAAAAGTGTAGAGAATTCAACGTTGACCTACATACTTGTTTCATTGATTACACCAAAGCTTTCGATTGTGTACAACATCAGCAGTTATGGGCTATTATGAAAAAATATGGGATTTCCAAACCACCTTATACAACTCATCGCACTGCTGTACCAAGAACAACAGGCAGCCGTAAGAATAGAGGGGGAAACATCAGAATGGTTTGAAGTACAGAAAGGAGTAAGACAAGGCTGTACCCTTTCCCCTTACCTGTTTAACATTTATGCCGAGAATATCATGAGAAACGTAAGAGATGACCAAGAACACACAGAGTTTGACTCATTTAACATCGGCGGGTACCAGATCCCGGAAATCAGATATGCTGACGACACAGTCCTCCTATCGACCAACCCAAAAGGACTTGAACAATTACTTCTGTCCACCAAAAAACACAGCGAGGCCCAGAATCTATACCTAAACACCAAGAAGACCAAAGTATTGACAACAGACAAAGTAAAGACCAAACCAGAAATTGAAATTGATAACGAAGAACTGGAAAGTGTCAATGAATTCGAATACTTAGGATCAATCATTAACAGCTCTGGCGACTGTGCAGTAGAAATTAAAAGAAGACTTGCAATTGCTTCACATAAGCTAATACAGATGAAAAACCTATGGCAAGGCACAAGCAAAGAAACAAAGTTACAACTGATCAGAGCATGTATATTCCCAGTAGCAACATACGGCTGCGAGACTTGGACACTCAATAAAACAGTTGCAAAAAAGATTACATCATTCGAAATGAAATGCTACAGAAGGATGTTGAGAATACCCTGGACAGAAAAAAAGACCAACAGAGAAGTACTGCACTCACTAAACGTACAGGAACATTGGCTCCTAAATACCATCGCAATAAGGAAGCTGAAATTTTTCGGTCATATAAAAAGACATAATAGTCTGGAAAAAAACAGTGATGGAAGGCATGGTCCCTGGAAAAAGGGGAAGGGGTCGACCTAGACGACGGTGGACCCAGGACATCACAGAGAGTCTGAACTTGTCTTTGGCTGATGCAGGTCGACTTGCCCAGAATCGTGATGCGTTCAGAGCAGCTGTAATGGAGACAACGTTCTGGAAAGAATACGTCACATGATGATGAGTTTTAGTATTTTTACTATTTTATGTATTGGCTGTTTTCGTGCGATCAAAGCTATTTTCAGTATTATATATATATATATATATATATATATATATATATATATATATTATATATATATATATATATATATATATATATATATATATATATATATATATATATATATTATCTTTTCAACCACCCCCATCGTATAACTATTAATGGTATAATTCACTTGATTAGCACTAAATCTCGTGATTTGTTTTAAGGACCGATGATTATTATTTTTGTCATTATTTCCGCCTGACGTAAAGAGAAATGTTCGCCCGACGAGGTCTGGAGTGTTACATTGGCATAGTCGAGGAAGGTTAATGTGTAGACGGTCGCTCCGTCTCCTCGATGTTTGTTTAACAGTATTGTCCAATTATGTATGATAAGCCGAAGGAAATGTGTTTGCACAATGGACTTTTTTTTGGGGTCTGGGTGATATCGAGAGGCCGACCAAAAACAGCTTGGAGGAGAACTGTGGAAGCGGAGATCCAAAGAATGAACCAGAGCTAGGGCACTGTACGTGTACGAAGGATGGCCGCCGACCGAACAAAGTGGACACAGTTTGTTGTTGCTATACAAGACGCCACCAGGCGTGATGACCACTGACTGCTTTGACTGTCGGCGGCTAAGGATCAAAGAAGAAGATATCGCTTTAAACAAAGCCATTTTTTTCCCTCCGTGCGCGCATTGTGAAAGAGGACGGCTAAATTGGCAAGTCTCCAGTCGAGTCTGTACTAATATTCTATATCGCGAGTCGAGTCGCTGTGTCCATTGACTCGAGTCGACAACACTGGTTAAAACTGCCAAATATCTTGTCTCTTTATCGTCCTCTCTTATTTTCATCGGTCTTTCCTGTTGTCATAAAATATTCCAGCTTTCCTCTTGTCTTAACGTGCCCAAATAAAGTGGACAGTCTAATATAAGTAATAGCTTCTTAGAGACACTGGCTACTTTTATGACGGTGTCATTATTACTTTTCGCTATCCGTGGCATTTTTTACATTCTTCTGTAAAGTCACAATTATGGGGCCTTCAGAGATTTTATCGCTTGTTTAATGATTGTCCGTGACTCGCTTTCATGTGACAGGATCGGCTCTATTTAACAATGAATCATGTGTTGCACCTAGTACGTTTCGTTTTATGGCACACTGTTTTTGCTTGGGGTGTTCTACTCCTCACCTCTGATGTGCATCTGTCATCTTGTGTTATTGTTCTACTCCTCACCTCTGATGTGCATCTGTCATCTTGTGTTATTGTTCTACTCCTCACCTCTGATGTGCATCTGTCATCTTGTGTTATTGTTCTACTCCTCACCTCTGATGTGCATCTGTCATCTTGTGTTATTGTTCTACTCCTCACCTCTGATGTGCATCTGTCATCTTGTGTTATTGTTCTACTCCTCACCTCTGATGTGCATCTGTCATCTTGTGTTATTGTTCTACTCCTCACCTCTGATGTGCATCTGTCATCTTGTGTTATTGTTCTACTCCTCACCTCTGATGTGCATCTGTCATCTTGTGTTATTGTTCTACTCCTCACCTCTGATGTGCATCTGTCATCTTGTGTTATTGTTCTACTCCTCACCTCTGATGTGCATCTGTCATCTTGTGTTATTGTTCTACTCCTCACCTCTGATGTGCATCTGTCATCTTGTGTTATTGTTCTACTCTTCACCTCTGATGTGCATCTGTCATCTTGTGTTATTGTTCTACTCCTCACCTCTGATGTGCATCTGTCATCTTGTGTTATTGTTCTACTCCTCACCTCTGATGTGCATCTGTCATCTTGTGTTATTGTTCTACTCCTCACCTCTGATGTGCATCTGTCATCTTGTGTTATTGTTCTACTCTTCACCTCTAATGTGCATCTGTCATCTTGTGTTTATTGTTCTACTCCTCACCTCTGATGTGCATCTGTCATCTTGTGTTATTGTTCTACTCCTCACCTCTGATGTGCATCTGTCATCTTGTGTTATTGTTCTACTCCTCACCTCTGATGTGCATCTGTCATCTTGTGTTATTGTTCTACTCCTCACCTCTGATGTGCATCTGTCATCTTGTGTTATTGTTCTACTCCTCACCTCTGATGTGCATCTGTCATCTTGTGTTATTGTTCTACTCTTCACCTCTAATGTGCATCTGTCATCTTGTGTTATTGTTCTACTCCTCACCTCTGATGTGCATCTGTCATCTTGTGTTATTGTTCTACTCCTCACCTCTGATGTGCATCTGTCATCTTGTGTTATTGTTCTACTCCTCACCTCTGATGTGCATCTGTCATCTTGTGTTATTGTTCTACTCCTCACCTCTGATGTGCATCTGTCATTTTGTGTTATTGTTCTACTCCTCACCTCTGATGTGCATCTGTCATCTTGTGTTATTGTTCTACTCCTCACCTCTGATGTGCATCTGTCATCTTGTGTTATTAAAATGTCCAGATGTTTGAAGCTGCTGACTTCTTTCAAAGCAGGGCCCCATTAACTTGTATCGTGTATTCGGAGAAGTCATTTTCTTTTTTTTCTTTTATTTGGTAATTAAGATTGTATCATCAGCGAATCTCAGATTGCTTGTATTATGTCCATCAATTTCTGACAAATCCTCTTTGAATCATATTGTATTTTCACTGTACAGAGATAACAGAATAGGTGACAGCACGCATCTGAAGAGAACCAGCCCCAACTCACCTAGTATTTTATTATGTTCACAGTGAAGATAGGTCTGAACAAAGGGTGATACTATCGTTTGTAACAAGAAGAGGATTTGTCAGTAGTGAAACGTCGAAAGCTTGCCTGGTTTGGGCATGTAACTCGTCATGACTCCCTTTCGAAAATGATCCTCCAGGGAACAGTCGAAGGTAAACGGAGAAGAGGAAGGCAAAGAAAATCCTGGGCTGATAACATCAAAGAATGGGCAGGACACGGTTTTTCCACACTTGTAGCATTGCTGAGGATAGAGAGCAGTGGAGGACCCTGTCTGCTGATGCTTCCACCATGGCACCCCTACGACCCATGACGGGTTACGGGTTGAGATGATGAACAAGAAGAGGAGATTTTCTGACTTTTGTGACGTTTTTTTTAAATAAAATTTTACCTCGTTTTGGCCTAGTCGGTTATATTAGGGCGCATGTCCAAATATAAAAGACCTTCAGGTCTTGAAACTTTATGTGACGTGAAAAAGAGGGCAATATAAGACAAAATGTAGGATAAAAAATATAACCTTGTTTCAATCAATATTAATAGACTGAACTTAATGGCATCTTGCTTGTGATGACCAGAGCTAACTTTAAACAGGTTAGAAAAAGTAGAAATAAAATGTTCAGTAACATGTATGTTTTTACATCATTTTATCTTCAACAATTAACTTTCTACATTGTCACGAAAGGTTTGAGAAGTTATAAAATTTAAGATATCCTGGACAAAAAGATGTATCAGATGATACCAGGATGGTGTCAGGTAAGAGACTGGTCTTACAAGAAATACCCCCTTTTCTGGAAAAGAATAAGGGTGTATTGACATCAAAGGTAGAATCCAGCTGTATAAACCTCCAGGCGTTGAAAAGCTATGTCCTGAAAATCTATTTGCCGCTTTCGAAGATTCTCCTTTGGTATTATATGTTGTTTATGTTGACAAGTTGTTCTAGGGGTATATAATATAGTCTATCTATCAATCTAAATTAAATATCAAACAAAACTTGAAACTTTAATTCAAATAATTCAGCAAGTCTGTTGATATTTATGTATTTACAATTTATTTACCTAACCCTGTTCTCTTTTGGTTAGGTAACTTAGGAAAACTCAAAGGTATTTACAGCTTGAAATAAATAAACATAGAAACTTAAAATTTATAAACCATTATCTTGTATTGAAGTTTCTATTGTCTTCCACACTGATGAATAATTTTAAATTTAATACAATGTAAATGAGTTTGACTGTGAGGATAGAGTGGATTTATATTGTCCTTAAATTCATCCTCCACTGAAATGTTAGTAATATATTTATGTTTTCTTTTGTGGTGATATCTTTTATTGAACACGCTGATCAGTGGCAATGTAAGGCCACTTATCTTAAAATCCAGAAAATCCCACACTCTTCTGCCGTGGATGAACAACTCTGTGACTTGCCAGGCAGTGGAACAATGGTGGCTAGCTACATTGACATCACGAGCCTTTGCACCTCAAAGTCCAAAACGAGTTGTAGGAATCAGATACTTTGGGTCCTTTGCAGGATACAACGTTTCAGGATAAAACGGTTGCAGGACAAAACCTGAAATTCAAATAATCAGAACCTCTGTATGGTCCCTCACTACTCTGCCTTTACACACAAAGGACATAACATACAGTGTCTGACATGATATGCACAGGACAATTTACCTCACCACCCATCACAGTCAGTTCACTGCGACTAAAATTTCCTTATAATTCATTCCTAAGTTGATTCCTTAGTCCATGATAGGCTTCCATACAATGATTTGGAATAGTATAAATTTACAAGTAATATATTGATCGATTCAGTACAACAATTCCTGTTAATCCTTCCTTAGGTTCCAGGATACATATCATTCTGTCGCATAGAGATTTATGATCAATAAATTTTCTATATTCTTTTCTTTTCTACCCGTGTCTTCTACTTTATTATCGCTCTTTTATCCTTTTCTGTTTTTCGCATTCGTTCGTTTGCGACAAAATATATTTTCCCGTTCTGACTTTCGCCTGTGTCTTTTCTCATTTAGAAACGCATTTTATTGCATAATATGTCAGTCCCTGGATTGTGAACGAAATAGTGTGAGAATCCGCCTCGTCAGACATGGAGAGCAGACATTTGTCTACATTTTCAAGCTGACACGAGTTTTTCTTCGGAGTTTCTGGGCGTGAGGTGTGAACGGCGCCCTCATGCATAGCTCAGAAATGAGACATGTCGGCGTGAGGTGTGAAGACGCGTTTTGGCAGTTATGGCCAGCGTCTAAGTATGTGAAGTGTTAAGACGGGAAGGGGAGACTATTTTCGGATTTTCGAAATAACGTGGGATCCTTTGTCAGGTTTTCAGATATCTTACCCGGAGTTTAAACTTGACTTCATTCAGTTCTGCAGATTCGCAGTAGACAGGTCGCACGTGTAAAAGAATAAGCTGTATAGCGAAGTTTCTCAGTTTGTTTCGACAATTTACCGAGCTTCTAGACTTCTAATATATATCAGCGTATAATTCTAAGTTTGTGCGATCGCCTGTAGTTCTGTGTGGAGGTAATATACATATATCTAGTGGTATTGAGTAATTCAGTGATAACCGCTTATTTCATTTTACTAGTTAGATTTCTGTGCAGAAGTAATTAATTTATAAGTCTGTTATATTCTCTAGTCGACATGTTACAGTGGAAAGCAGAATAAACTATAATTTCTAGCTTAAACTCATGCAGCTGTAAATGAATTTAATTAAACTGATAATAATCAGTCGAGAATATTTTAAACTAACTTATAACTGCACTGATTCATCATTGAGTATTGACGAAATACGTATATATTTCTAATTCATGATGATTGATTTTATGAAGATAACTTATTTCACGGGAGATTTAAACGATAAGACAAGCTCTACGCTTGCAGTTTATAATGTAAGTTATAACCGAGGAATAGTATGTATAAGTATTTTATATGTTGTTTTCTCTTTATTCAGTGAAACTAGGGTAGCCCAACTCTACCAGTGTTTAAGTACTGAGAAATATCTGTGAAGAACAAAAACATTTTTTTCTTAAAGACTTGGGTGTATAAAGTAAAACCTGTCTGGCATTGCGTTGGCATCCAGAACGACAGAGTACCCATTACTTGAACTTTAAGATTAAATAAAGTAACGGGCCTATCGCGCCAGATTTAATTCTTCCTGAGAAAAACCTCAAGTACATTTCAGCCCGTGTGGCAAGTAAAATATTACAATCAATAACCTTTCCGACATTGTTGACAAAGTGTGGTGTGACCAAGAATTTTACCTTTGATCGAAGTTACAAACCTGACATTTTTTCCTAAGTAGTGGAAACCTCGTGATTCTGACATTGTAAGCCCGCTAAAAACTAATTCTTACCTCGTGATTCAAGTGACACTAACCTTAGTCTGAAAAATATTCGCATGAAGAGGACGCTCCCCGGAACTTTGGATGAACCCAAAATCTGCAGAGCTGGGATCCGCTTCATTAAAAGAAAGACAGATTAAAGTGTGTGGGTGTCCTAAAGTTTGCGCCAGACGGCGAACAACAGCACGATTGTAGGTAAGAATGTATGTCAGGGTGTGACAGACGAACGCAGATGACCCTGAAGTGTTGGATGATATAGTACGACCCTTTGTAACGACCCCTTCGGATAACATCAGTGCCCCCGAATATTGTGGTAACTTTTCGTCAAACGGGATTTCTTTTCCACCTGGACTCATTAGCATGCAACCTTTCCACGCACATTGTCAACACGTTTGCTGATTAATATGTGGACAGTTTATCTACCGTACATTCTGGTCATCGCATTGATTTAAGGAGAGGTTAAATCACGCCCACGGATATCTCTTGAGCAATCATATGCAGTTATTTTCATTAACTTGGCCTAGTGGGGGGCGGTGCCAGAATCAAACAGAAAGTAGCGGCACACGATCAAACAGGCACTGAGGGATGTCAGGAAAGACTAGCGGCGCTATCAAAGGCAGTAGTGGTCCCTGAAACGAGCGACGCAAGTTTCTTGCTGGTATTTCGCATCTCGGTGTTAACCACAGAACCGATCGCAGTGGGAGCGAACGGGAAAGCCGACGCGCACGCAGCGAGCGGAGATACGGAAGACTAGGGGCGGCATCTCTCTTTAGTCTTTCGGTCAGATCCCCAAAAGTCTCCTGAGATCTAAAAAGGTGTCAAATTCTAACATGTCCCCCCAATCTTGCATTCCAGTTAGATATATACAGACCACGAAGAAAGCCATTTTATCATTCGGTCGCCAGAGATTTAAGATTCACTAGCTATAGTAGAAATTCTGCTAGATTTCCATCTGAATTGGTGGCTACATTGGAGTGATTCCTTTTTCTGTGCACGGTATAATATATTTGTTAAAGTGATCAGTTGTCTAGTGCTTTCATTTTATTTCACTGGATTTTGTGTTTATTTAAATCTATTAAATTAAACTCATCCCAAAAGTTCCAGTGGTAAATTTAATGATATATCTATTATAATATTTCCAAAAATAATAGATGCTTAAATGCTAAAGTAACTTTTAAAGTCACGAAGGAATTTATAATTAATAAATTTAGTTAAGTCATATATATAGATGTGTATTTTAACCATTAGACTCGTGACGTGTTTTCTTAAATACATAATTAAATATGCGAGTGTATATAATAGTCTTAACGGTAAATTTATCGCGCGTTAGAATATTAATTGATTTTTGAGGTATGATTATGTTGTCATGGGTTTTCTATCTTTTTCTATAGAATGATCACCTTTGCAATCCCAGCAATAAAGAAATCATACAGAGTCTTCCAGACTCGGTTCTTAAACTTCCAGACATATTGATGAAACATTTTAAATTTAATCTTGTGGCGGTCCGATGCGGCCTAGCTATCATAATTACATGAAAGAAAGCCTACTCAAGAACATTTAAATAAACCATCAAATTATATTACAATCTGTAAGATAATCTGGAAGATGAACAGTTGCCAGTAGCGATATTTAATTTACTGCTCTACTGTGAGAGAGTACCTATTTACCTGAACTGTGAGTGGGCCTACTTTTTCCTCACTGGATTAAAAACCTACCGGTCAGTTGCTATCATCACGCCTTGAAGGAATTTTACCTCCAGCAGCGAAATTAAAGAGACCACTTCATCCTCACCCCTGTATTGAACTGTGTCAGTGCCATCCCATAGACTCCTTTTTATATAATAAAACACAAGAACTTTTAGACTTCAAGTCCGGCGATAAGCGGGAATATTTGCTATCAGCTAACCTCGCTACATCTGGGGCGGGACATCGAAGTACCAGACAGTTTCATATGTCAAGAGTGTAATTGCTGTTTATATAATTCTATGGATTGTCTGATGCTGCAATCGGTAAGTGTGTGTGAGTATATGAGTGTGGGCCCTCACAAGCGTGCATGAATGACAGGAGATTTAATTTTTGCAAACCATTTGTTAACTTGCCTACCGGGTAATACCTTTTCTGTATACCCTGCATTGTTCCTTTAAGTGGGATATTTTGTTAACTCTGTTAAAAAAAAACCCCCTTTCATTTTCTTAGTAAAGGGAAGAACAGTTGGGAATAACAGGATTTGTGTCTACCACCCTTACCTAATATTGTAACACCTCTTTCGGAGTAATTAAATCCACTGTTGGGTTACATTACCTATGTTCCTGATAACTATCTATCTTTGGACTGAGTTTATCTTTGTCTAATAAGCGGGAAGGGCTTAGTCGATACCAATCTTCTTCACCCCCCCCCTCCCCCACCTTGTTATTTGTATTTTCTGTACTTATGATATTTTTTCTGTAACACATGATTATTGTGGTGATTGATTTTAATGTTAATAAACAGCCTAAACTTATTTAGTACTGTGTTGGAATACCCAAAGCCCAAATTTCCCCTATCTGTTTAATATAGTTTGTATTCACGTGCGTCTGTGTGTTTGAAGCACCAAATCGGTGTGAGCGCAGGTGTGTGTCTGGAAACTGGCAAATAATTGTTTGATCAGGAGAGTTTGAAGAGAAGATTGAGAGGAACGATTTGTCGTAAATAAGTCTGTCCTTACTATCCCCAGCACTCTGTGAAGCAACTATTTACTCTCTAACCTTTTCTATCACTGAGCTTTCACCATCATTCTCCACTCTAAACAGGATGTAGTGGTGTTGATGGTATTGTATGATGGTGTTATTACTACATGTAACTTGTATGAGGCCAGCTGTGAAGGCTCCTGAGATAAAATGTGGTTGAGAATTATCAGAAGGCCTTTCTTGCTACCACTACGACCTCACACTTAATTTTTTTTTTCTTAATGAATGTGGCTACGTAAAGTGTCTAAGGTAATGATGTGTAATGTGGTGTGTTAGTTATAAATACACCCACAGGCATTTAAGAAGACTAATAAGATTAACAAGTGTTAAAATACACTGAACTAACTCACGTGTATAAAGTTTTTGATATAATTATATTACATTTATTTGTTCTGGATCAAGTTTTATTTTGACCAGAACTTGTTTTAAAAGAAGGATTTAAAATTTATGAAAATTATGCATGGAATGTTACATAATAAATACAAAAGTGTACATATTTAAGTACTAGAATAGTTAGTTTTATTCAAATGTTCTGGTAGTCAGCTACTAGGGAGGATATTTATTGTCTGTGCTGTTGGGGTGGTCTCATCACACCTGTCTATATTGACTACACCGTGTCCAGAAACTGGTGGGAATTTTTATGGGGATATTAGTCACTACCAATAGTTGGTGAATGTCCAGCAGACCAGAGGCTCACTCATCTTTTGTAGCTCTGGTGCTGAAAACTTGCGGTCCCACCTCTCCGTGCTGGCGGACAATAATGGTGGTCTCTGTCACAAGAACTGCACAGATACACTCGAGTAAAGTCACCCACCGAATAGACTCTGCTTTGTTGTCGATAGAAAACTCACAGCTCTGCAATCAAAGTATGGGCTATGTGTCAAAATCTATTCTATACCCACGTCTGGACACCACACTGACACAACAACCACATCATACAGACAGGTCAGATCTCTCTGACCAAACAGCACAGTTACCATGGTGGGTTTACATCCGATAGATCCTCCCAGACTATAGATTCTGAAAAATAATTATTAGTTGTCGGCCCTAAAAGAAGATAGGTAATCTGTTTCAACGCTTGATTTATTTTGCATAGTCCTTACTGTAGTTTATGTACACTGTTAGTCCCTAGACCCTGACTTGGGCGGGGGGTCTAGAGCAAAATCCCTACTTGTTTGTAAGGCTAGATTTTGATATGGCAGTATCAAATCACTCGAACATGAAACAATATTCAAAATATATAAAGAAATAATTTCAATCTTACCAGATTATGAATACATAACACAGAATTGCTAGCAAAACTCAGCTGAGCTGCTGGCTATAGTATGGCGTCCCTAAATTTATTCACTGTCTTTCATATGGGAAAACACCACACTTTAAAATCTGTGTCTAACACTGAACAATTATTGAAGAATGACCCCACTTTCGCGTCTGAGCGCTAATGATATGATTGTCTGTGGCCAATCACTGCCTAGTTGTACTTTAAATTTCAAATTTCTACACTAAAGTCATTTCAGTCATGCTTCAGTCAAGTATGGATGGTTATCTGTTAGTCTGTCCGTCTCTACTTGTGTTTCTAAAAAAAATGTGCTTGATTTTTGAAGCAACCTTTCTCTCCCCTTAAAATTTTGTCGTAAAAAGTTATATTTAGACACAGCTACCGCTCAAAAACCCTCTCCTCCATAATAAGTAACTTTGAACACCTGTTCCCAAGGTCGTGTTTTTGTGTGCAAATTGTGACACTTTTAGATTCAATATAGTCTAGCGATGATGTGAACTACACTGTCTTTTGTCATTATCTTCAATATTATCTATCCGTTTGTAAAATTAAGATCATATTATTTCATTGCTCAGAATAGGCCATCCGGCCAGCTAATTTTTATATTCCTAACATTAATATTAAGAAAAATTACTTTTTAAATTTTTGTAATATTCCTAACATCTGCGTTTTAGCCGCTGAATTCAAATCAAGGCTTGGTATCGCAAAACGTCCAATTCCGTACCTCGTGTCAATTTGGGGGACGTGAATTTTTTACTTTCCTCCATCCCCCCCAATTGCGTCTCCTTAGCCTTGCTACGCAATCTTTCCAGTCATATTTTTTCCTTTTTGATCCTCCGTTCCCCTCCTGTCTAGCAAGGCAAAATTTATAGAGGATGATGACCCGCGGTCTAGGCGATCATGTACATCAGCAGCTTACGCATTATGTTTTTTATCCTTAAATGTTATCTTTGGAGTATTTTACCGTTGTATCTCGGTCAATTTCACTACACATCTCCCCACTTGAAAACATGCCTATGGCAAGTTCCAAAACCAGCGATACACATAGGTAAAATTACTCCTCACGTCTGCCACTACTCTAATTTTGATCACAGGGGTGCCGACTGAGGAAATCTGCACCGACATTCAATTTGCCTGGGATATATTGGATACTGAACTGATATGGTTGAAGCAATAAAGACCACCTCAGCAATCTTGCGTTTTCATGCTTAGCCTGAGACAAGAACACGAGAGGCTGATGATCCGTCTCCACCACAAAAGTCCTACCATACAGATAGATTTGAAACTTCTTTATTGCCCAGATTAATGCTAAACATTCTTTTTCGCTTGTGGAGTATCCTTGTTCCGCCTTATTCAATTTGCGGCTTGCATAAGCGACTGGTTTCAGTTCCCCATCAGGTGAAGATGATCTTTGCAACAAAGCCCCTCCAAGTCCTACATTACTGGCATCGGTTCTTAAGACAAAGTCCTGTGTCAAAT
Organism: Oreohelix idahoensis; assembly: GCA_024509875.1. Lineage (NCBI taxonomy): Eukaryota > Metazoa > Mollusca > Gastropoda > Stylommatophora > Oreohelicidae > Oreohelix > Oreohelix idahoensis. Next base: position 94,319 of record JAMPIV010014581.1, read on the forward strand.
CAGGCAGTTTGAGAATAGGCTTGCTAGTGAGTTTTTCCTTTAACTCTTGGAACGCTAATTCACATTGTGCAGTCCAAATAATTTTATCTGGAAGTCCCTTGCGAGTCAGATCAGTCAGAGGAGCACAAATGGCGTTAAAATTTTTGATGTATTTCTGATAAAATCCGCATAACGACACGAATGATCGCACGTCCTTTTTGGTTTGCGGCCTAGGTGCTCTCTGCAGTTTTTCCAAGTTCTTAGGATCAGGGGTCATATTACCCTGATATACAGTGTGCCCCAAGAATTCCAACTCTTTGCATCCAATACAACATTTTGTTGGCCTAGCAGTTAAGTTCGCCTCCCGAAGTCTATCAAACAACATCTCCAGAGCTTCAATGTGTTCTTCAAATGTCTCTGTGGCGACGAGTATATCATCCATGAAATTCGTGATACATGGGTTATTCGGGGGTCCAACAATTTTCGCATCATCCTTGAAAACACACTCGGAGCATTTTTCAGTCCGAATGGTAGCATATTGAATTCATAATGTCCATCCGAAGTGCTAAAAGCCAAATAAGGTCTCACTTCAGGCTTCACTGGGATCTGGTAATAGCCTTTACTAAGATCCACTTTTGAAAAGTATTTTGCCTTGTTCAGTCTGGCAAATAACTGTTTTGTGTCTGGTAATGGATCCACTTGTCCTTCTGTGACAGCATTCAGTTTCCTGTAATCTATGCACAGTCTGTGTTCCCCAGACGGTTTCCTCAACAAAACGACACTAGAACTAAAAGATGATTCACTGTGCGAAATAATCCCCTCCTTCAATAAATAATCTATTTCTTCCTTTAATGCCTTCTCCTTCGCGAACGGAATAGAATAGGCTCTCATACAGATTGGGTTTGAGTCTACCAGTTTCATGTCATACTGTAGCAAATTTGTATGGCCTGGTTTATCTGTTAATACATCTGTATGTTCCTCCAGAACTTGTTGAACTCTCTCCCTCTGATTTTTAGTCAGGTGCTTACTGACTTTTACCTGTGCTGCGGTTTCACAAGGATGTAATGGGTATTCATGTGAGGTGAGTGGTTCCTTTTGCATCTGGGTTGCAATAGCTAAGGTCAATAAGGGGGTGCTTTCCTGGAGTGGTCTGTCCAGATACTTCTTTAACAGGTTTACATGATAAACTTTTTCCTTCCCCTTTTTGTCAATTTTATAGTTTGTTCTAGACACCTTCTCTAGAACCGTATATGGACCTTGCCAACCAATTTGTAATTTATTCTGGCTTCCGGGTAGTAAAAGCAGCACCTTCTCTCCGACTGCCAGTTCCCTGTCCTTTGCCTTCCTATTAAAATATGCTGCATGTTTCTTCCTGGCTTGTTTCAAATTATCATTTGCCAGTTTCCATCCAGCTTTCAAACGAGTGGTCAGTTCGTTCACGTATTGATACGATGAGGTAACAGTCTCTTCCGCCTTCTCATCTGTCCAGGTCCTTAATAGAGTTACATCTGGATCTTTAATTTACCATACTTATTTTTCATGGAACCCATCGGGTCCCGTCCCTTAGAAGCTCTATAATGAGGACTTTTCTTCCTAGAATCATCACTCACAAATCGACCACTACCAATTTTTCTCTGGGGTTTGTCTCCCCACTTAAGATTGTTTATGAGAGATCTTCGCTCTCTTGTCTGTTCCTCCAGTTTATATAAGTCTGACCGAGGGATTGTCATCCTATCCTGGGTTAAATTTCTTCTTTGTACTCTTCGCATAGCGGCCATGTTAATCCATTCAAGTGAAGACTGGGTGTGAAAAGGGGGCTCCCATTCCACTTTGTCTACCCGTGTATAATTAGTTTTCCTTTCAGGCCTAAAGTTGCCCCGTGGCGGTTCTAGGTCCTGCACATATTTTCCCTTTGTGGGTGTTCCCTCATGAAATACGCCACATGCTTCTACAAAGTTTTCAACATCGACATTTACGTCGGGCCAATAGTATTTTAGAGCAATCTTTTGGCAGATGGTACCGACTTTCTCATGGTCACCATCTTTTCCAACATGTAAGCTCCTTATTAAATTTGCCCTATATCTCTTGGGAAGAACTAACTGTCCGTGACCAGTGGATCTAGTTCCTGTCTTCCTGTATAATAATCTATTCTTCATGAAATATTCCCCCTTGCTCGGAGGTGTGTGGCATTTGGGCAATTTTTTAAAACATGGCTGGAGTGTCCTATCCTCAGCCTGCGCCTTCCTCATCTCCTCTGGATGAGCATTTATAGGTTCACCTTCTTCCTCCTTCTTCTGTGACCTGGTCTGCACTGTCGCCATGATCACAGGTTTCTCGGGATTCCCCAAGAAGACGTATCTACACCCCAATATCAGAGGGTAGATTGGTTCATCTATCACTGCTGCTCTGATTTCTCCTTCCACATAGCGAGTTTTCACCGTTATCCTTGCGATGGGAAGTGTCATGAGTGGTATGTCCTTAGTCGCCCCTTGTATTTCCACTGTTTCTGTGGTATACTGACTTGGGTCCACTAGGCTAGACTTCACAACTGAATCATAATCCAAACCTGTATCATAAAGGCACCTTATGGTGACCCCATTACAAATAACATCCTCACAAACTGGGGGGTGATAAGGTTCCTGTTGTCCCTTAGGATTAACCTTTAATCTTTGCGTCCCCGACTTCATTGCAGCAATGTTTGAAGGTTTCCTTCTACAAAATTCGGTGTTATGGTTATCCTTCTTGCACCATTTGCACCATCTTTTTCCTTGGTTCAACGGTTTTCTTTCATTGAACTTTTGGTCATTGAACTGTGAGTTTCTGTCGCGATAGTCATTTCTTGGCCGCTCAAAATTTGTCCTACCCTTATTTCCCTGCTCTCTATTATCAAATTTATTAAATTGCTGTGGAGCTTTAAAATTGTCTATGTGCTTCTTCTTAGCACCACTTACCTCTGCCTGAGCTGCCTGATACCTCTCAGCAACATTTAAAATTTCCCCCAACTTCTCTGCACCTTGTTCCATGAGAAATTTTCTCATGTCTGGAGCCATGGACTCTCTCAATTGCTCAATCATGATCATTTCTTTAAGATCTTGGGTCTTCCCCAGAGCCGTCCATTTCTCCAAATAGGTTTCTAGTCTGGCAGAGAATTGGTGGTATGTCTCCCCAGACAACAGTTTGGCATTTCTAAATCTCTTACGATAAAATTCACCATTCTTCTCGTACCTTAATAACAAAGCCTGCTTTAACATGTCATAATTGTCTTGGTCTTCTCTGTTCATTTTGGCAAATACTTCATAAGAAGCACCCCTCAATCCCTGTGATAGCTTTAAACTCCACCTCTCTCTCTCTAACCCATATGTAGTAGCTAATAACTCAAAACGTCCTAGGTACCCCTCTATGTCATCGTCTTTCTCAACAAAATGGTCTAAATGAAACCCCATAGCTGAGTTTGAGGCTCCCATACTGGGCGTAGCATCTGAGGCAAAAGGGCTGGCACCATTTTCAGGAGCCGGGCCTTGTAATTCCAGCTCCCTTAGTCGTAATTCGTGCTCCCTCTGCAACCTTCTATCTTCTGCCTCCCTTTCGGCAGTCAACCTTTTTTCTTCTGCCTCCCTTTCGGCCTTTTTATCTTCTGCCTCCCTTTCGGCCTTTTTATCTTCTGCCTCCCTTTCGGCCTTTTTATCTTCTGCCTCCCTTTGCTGTCGTTTTTCTTCTGCCTCAATCTGCAGCCTCTTAATTTCTCTATCAGCCTCAATTTGTAATCTCTTTTCTTCAGCTAACCTGTCAGCCTCTAATTTTCTTTCAGCCTCTTTTTCTAATCTCCTTTCTTCCCGTTCAATATATTTATCACATTCAGTCGTTACGTATTGAATTAAAATTTGACCATCCATCCCCATCTCCTTCGCAGTGAGCACAGCAGCTGATCTAAACTTTGCTAGCTCTGCCATACTTTTTGGACAATATAATAATATACAAGATAAATCTCTAACCAGTAAATACACTAAGTACTTCTAATTACTATATGACTATAGTCTAACTAATTCTAACTAACCAGTTAACTAATTAATTATTACTGGCTGTGAAGATTCACCAACTTTTATCTGCAGGGACACTTTTAATTTTAAAGGAAATTTTACAATTTATTTCCCTACTTTTATTTCTCCCACCAGGAGATCCTAATTTTACTGTTGGGCTAATTATCCCTGGACAAGACCCCAATTTATGTAGTGGTGTTGATGGTATTGTATGATGGTGTTATTACTACATGTAACTTGTATGAGGCCAGCTGTGAAGGCTCCTGAGATAAAATGTGGTTGAGAATTATCAGAAGGCCTTTCTTGCTACCACTACGACCTCACACTTAATTTTTTTTTTTCTTAATGAATGTGGCTACGTAAAGTGTCTAGGGTAATGATGTGTAATGTGGTGTGTTAGTTATAAATACACCCACAGGCATTTAAGAAGACTAATAAGATTAACAAGTGTTAAAATACACTGAACTAACTCACGTGTATAAAGTTTTTGATATAATTATATTACATTTATTTGTTCTGGATCAAGTTTTATTTTGACCAGAACTTGTTTTAAAAGAAGGATTTAAAATTTATGAAAATTATGCATGGAATGTTACATAATAAATACAAAAGTGTACATATTTAAGTACTAGAATAGTTAGTTTTATTCAAATGTTCTGGTAGTCAGCTACTAGGGAGGATATTTATTGTCTGTGCTGTTGGGGTGGTCTCATCACACCTGTCTATATTGACTACAACGTGTCCAGAAAATGGTGGGAATTTTTATGGGGATATTAGTCACTACCAATAGTTGGTGAATGTCCAGCAGACCAGAGGCTCACTCATCTTTTGTAGCTCTGGTGCTGAAAACTTGCGGTCCCACCTCTCCGTGCTGGCGGACAATAATGGTGGTCTCTGTCACAAGAACTGCACAGATACACTCGAGTAAAGTCACCCACCGAATAGACTCTGCTTTGTTGTCGATAGAAAACTCACAGCTCTGCAATCAAAGTATGGGCTATGTGTCAAAATCTATTCTATACCCACGTCTGGACACCACACTGACACAACAACCACATCATACAGACAGGTCAGATCTCTCTGACCAAACAGCACAGTTACCATGGTGGGTTTACATCCGATAGATCCTCCCAGACTATAGATTCTGAAAAATATTTATTAGTTGTCGGCCCTAAAAGAAGATAGGTAATCTGTTTCAACGCTTGATTTATTTTGCATAATCCTTGCTGTAGTTTATGTACACTGTTAGTCCCTAGACCCTGACTTGGGCGGGGGGTCTAGAGCAAAATCCCTACTTGTTTGTAAGGCTAGATTTTGATATGGCAGTATCAAATCACTCGAACATGAAACAATATTCAAAATATATAAAGAAATAATTTCAATCTTACCAGATTATGAATACATAACACAGAATTGCTAGCAAAACTCAGCTGAGCTGCTGGCTATAGTATGGCGTCCCTAAATTTATTCACTGTCTTTCATATGGGAAAACACCACACTTTAAAATCTGTGTCTAACACTGAACAATTATTGAAGAATGACCCCACTTTCGCGTCTGAGCGCTAATGATATGATTGTCTGTGGCCAATCACTGCCTAGTTGTACTTTAAATTTCAAATTTCTACACTAAAGTCATTTCAGTCATGCTTCAGTCAAGTATGGATGGTTATCTGTTAGTCTGTCCGTCTCTACTTGTGTTTCTAAAAAAAATGTGCTTGATTTTTGAAGCAACCTTTCTCTCCCCTTAAAATTTTGTCGTAAAAAGTTATATTTAGACACAGCTACCGCTCAAAAACCCTCTCCTCCATAATAAGTAACTTTGAACACCTGTTCCCAAGGTCGTGTTTTTGTGTGCAAATTGTGACACTTTTAGATTCAATATAGTCTAGCGATGATGTGAACTACACTGTCTTTTGTCATTATCTTCAATATTATCTATCCGTTTGTAAAATTAAGATCATATTATTTCATTGCTCAGAATAGGCCATCCGGCTAGCTAATTTTTATATTCCTAACATTAATATTAAGAAAAATTACTTTTTAAATTTTTGTAATATTCCTAACATCTGCGTTTTAGCCGCTGAATTCAAATCAAGGCTTGGTATCGCAAAACGTCCAATTCCGTACCTCGTGTCAATTTGGGGGACTTGAATTTTTTTACTTTCCTCCATCCCCCCCAATTGCGTCTCCTTAGCCTTGCTACGCAATCTTTCCAGTCATATTTTTTCCTTTTTGATCCTCCGTTCCCCTCCTGTCTAGCAAGGCAAAATTTATAGAGGATGATGACCCGCGGTCTAGGCGATCATGTACATCAGCAGCTTACGCATTATGTTTTTTATCCTTAAATGTTATCTTTGGAGTATTTTACCGTTGTATCTCGGTCAATTTCACTACACAGGACCACTATTTCTAAGACTCTTTCTCTCAAAATAAATTTACGACAATATTTGGTTGCTCGTCCGGAATCTTGAGCTACATTTGATGCAATCGCATATTTGGCTGGCTCGCCGGGATAAAGATATTTTTGAGTCTGATTAAGTCTGGGTCTAACTAGATAGAGTGTGAATGATCTGTCTTTGTGAATTAGGGAAATAAATAAATAATTAATTACACCCCTAGACAACGCCTTTTAGTATTTGGGTCGTCCACACAGCATATTTACAGGTTGTTTTCTTTCCACAGCAGTATAAAGTACGGATAATCATAAATTCGGTTAGCTAAATTATCCTCTGGCAGAGAAAATTAAATTTTTTCTTTATAAGATTTGCTGGGATTGCGTGATTGTTTTTACAGTCACTAAAGGTTTTTGAAGTTAAAAAGAGTTGAGCTTAGCTAAAGGCGCCTTGTTTTGACTTCTTTAAGTCTAGTTAACACGTCTCTTCTCATAAACTGACTTCAGGGGCGGAGTTTGTGACGGAGAATTAAAATTTTAGGGAAATTTTTTTTTTTCCTTTTAAATTGTTTTAATATACATTTTTCTCTTACTGTTATTAAAAGTAGATTTTTTCTAGTGTAACTTACCATTAACGTGGCATAGTCGCCTGCATTAAGAGTCTTAAGTGACATAATAGCAGCAATAAGTTTGCTCATTATCAAGTAGGAGGTAACACAAGTAAAGTTATACTTTGTGTTTTTTTCTCGTAACGGCTTTGAGTTTTTTCCCTTCTTGTTCTTTCTTACTATTCTCTAGTCTTAGAAGCATCCAGTTCTTTGGCATGGCAGAAATAATTAGGATAAGATCCATTTTGAGACAGGAGGTGAAGGACTCGGGATTAGAAGGAGAAGCCGCGAACCTGTTTGTCAACAGGGAACTTGAAAGGTATGACGCGGAGCAACAGAGAGAAGAAAAAGAGAAGAAAGAAGTGGAAGAGAGGGCAGAAGCTAGGAAGAAAGAAGCGGACGATCGTCAATTGGAGCAGAAGAAAACAGGAGGAGATAGAAGCCTGCAGGGAAAGAGAGAAGGAGAGACAACGTGAGGAGAGAGAGAGGGAAAGACAGCACGAACTGGCGCTTAAGGCTCTAGAGAGTCGGGGCGCCTCGACTTCGAATAACGGAGAGCCGTCTTTGCCCCAGTTTCAGTCAATGGATCTCTCCAGCACTCAATCTGCCCAATTAACTGCGATGTCTTTTGCTTTAGAGTCTTTTCCTAGCCCCAATGAAAAAATAGACACCTTCCTAGAGAAATTCGAGAGGCTCGCAAATCTGCATGGGTTAGAGAGTTCCCGTTGGGCACTTAAACGCTCAACGTCATTAAAAGGTAATGCGTATGACGTGTACACAAAGCTGGGAACCAACCAACATGATTACGACATGCTGAAGAAGGCCTTGCTGGAACGGTTTGAGATGACCGCCCGAAAATTTCTGCAAATGTTCAGAAACAGCCGGAAAGAGAGCACGGAAACATTTCCGCATTTCTCTTCACGTCTCACGGGCTATTTGACAAAGTGCATTGAATTATCTGACCTACCTCTTACATATGAGGGACTACTTGAACTTGTTCTTGTGGAACAGATAAAGTCAACTTTGTCAAACGAAACCCGTAGATTTTTGGCTGAACAGGGCGCAGTCAGGCTTGAGGACATCCTCAATAAGGCAGAACGCTATAACCAACGAGAAAATAATACCCAGAGACCTCCTCAGGAAAAATCGAAATTCTACAAAACCCGAGTTTCCCCAAATAATAATTCTGATCAACCCACCAAGCCTACGTGGCAGCGCGGCCACCAAGGAAAAGGGAAGACCCCTACACAAGGAACGTCTGATCAGGGCAGGCAGACCGGGCCTAACCGCATCGGATGCCTGCATACAGCCTCGCCAGGTAAAGTCAATGTCAGTGATTCTCAACCTGAGGGGGACCGACCCTCAACGCGAGGAACTGTAATTTTGAATGGTACCTCAACTACTTGTCTCTTTGACACTGGATTAAGTTTTAGTTGCATTGTCGCCAGACACCTAGTCAAACCAGGTCAGGAGACAGAGGAAACCGTCAAACTTAGTGGAGTTTTCAGGAGTGATGCACCCAGGACGCTTCCTATCGCACTGGTAGAAATACACTCTGATTTTGTCAGAGGTGTTATTAAAGCGGCCATTATGGATGATCCCATCTACCCAGTTATCCTGGGATGTAGATACGTGTTTATTGGGAGACCTAAGGAGCCGATTGTGGCAGCGGTAACCACAAGAGGGCAAACCAAGAAGGAGAGGGAGCCTGCGCCAAATTTGTTGCCGAATGAACTGGAGGCGCAACAAAAGGACCCTACTCTGGAGCTCTGCTTTAGAAAACTGCCCATGGCTAAGGACCCCAGACACAACGGAGACATCTTTTCTAAGGATGGCGTATTGTATCGTAGAACGGGCAACCCGGACACGGGGAATAACCAGTTCCTAGTACCGACGCAGTACAGAAGCCAGATCTTAGAAATGGGGCACTCTCTTCCCTTTAGTGGACATATAGGGACAAAACGCCACTATTCAGCGAATAAAAACCCACTATTGGTGGCCAGGAATGAACTCTGACATTATCAGGTATGTGAAATCCTGCACCCAGTGCCAACGGATGGCACCCAAGCATCGGACACCCTTTATTCCCATGGGTGGTGCGCCAGTAGTAGGGACCCCATTTCAACAGGTTGTAGTCGACATCATTGGACCCCTGGAAAGGACCAAAAGAAGGAACAGGTTCATCCTGACCTTAGTCGACACTTGCACTTTGTGGGCCGAAGCTATACCGCTAACATGCACGAATTCCAAGCATGTCGCAGAAGCCCTCGTGCAGATATTTATAAGGTTGGGTTTCCCTCAAAACGTTTTGACGGACAATAAATCCCCATATCGTAGCCTGTTGATGGAAGAGATTGTAACAATCCTGAGGACCCAGCACATCTACGCAAGCCCTTATAATCCGGCCGGAAGTGGGTTAGTAGAACGAGTCAACGGAACCCTCACCAGGATGTTACGTAAGCTGGGTCAGGAGAAACCGGAAGACTGGGACCTATGTATATCGGCTGCTTTATTCGCCTACCGAGAGGTACCCCAAGCGTCTACAGGATTCCCGCCTGCTACACTTTTATTTGGCAGACCTATAAAGGGGCCACTAGAAGCCTTACTTCGGTCCCTGACAGACCAAAAGGCTGATGAGACAGTCGTCTCTGCAAGCAAGTATGTATCTGAGCTCAAGGAAAGGTTAAAGCTAGGATGGGATCTAGCCAACACCAATCTTAAGAAAGCCCGCGCTAAACATACTAAAAGATACAACAAAGCTGCAAAAGAGAGAGAACTACCCCATCGAGGCCAGCTCCTTGACGTGGAGATGGGGCTCAAGTACAGCCATCAGCGGCTGAAAAACCAAGACTGGCCAGGCCCTCCTACACTCGAGCAAGACCACAGTCTGCCCTAGCAAGTCAAGGTGCTGAAGACGGAGGCAACCAGCCAAGAGGCGCACCACAGCAATCAGGATGCCACGCACATGCGCTATGGGAAGTATGCCTATATCTGCAAAACATTATGGCACTCGCCCTGTGACGGACACCCAGGCAGGCGCAGTGCCGGGCCCTCTGCCTCGGAAGGGCCCAACCCCTACTACTGGGGGTCCTTCTCAATTGCCCCGTGGAGCCAGGAGGCATGAGAATAGAGCTACTGGCCAAGCAAAGAAAAGACCATTTAAAATAATGCACTGGAATGCTGAAGGCGTCAATAGTAAAAAAGACGGCTACAGCAAAATATTAGAGCTCGAAAACATCTTGAATGAAGAGCAAGTAAATGTATGTTGCTTGCAAGAAACCCACCTCAACAAAGACATAGCCTTCAAAATCAGAGGCTACCAGTGCTACCGATCTGACCGAATAGACAGGCGAAAGGGTGGAATACTGACACTCGTGAGGAATAACATCAGTGCATGTCAGCTTGAAACATATATGGAGGGGGCGGAATACCAGATGCTTCATCTCAGGACAGAAAGTTCAGAATTCCACCTGCTCAACTACTACTGTCCGAGCGACCGCCCACTGGCACTAGATACAATCCCAGCAAAAGAAAGACTGATTGTATGCGGAGACTTCAACAGCCACTCACAGAGCTGGGGCTATGATCACATGGACAGGAGAGGTGAGGAGCTTGAAAACTGGCAGGATGACAATGGGCTTATCCTGATTAACCAGCCAATCCACCCACCAACCTTCTACTCGAGGTCATGGCACACCACCTCTACACCAGACCTGGCATTCCACTCACCCGGCCTGGAGTGGAACACCACACGCGTTGTAGGGAAACAACTTGGAGGCAGCGACCACCGGCCAGTCTTCCTAATTGTGGAAAATGAACTTGTCAAGGAGAGCAGCACTCTCTCTAGGTGGAACTACAAGAAGGCAGACTGGACAATGTACCAGCACCGTACTAGTATACTGGCTAGAGATCTGACTGTAGACAAAGACATCAATAAGTTAGTCGATGAATTCAGCAGATGCATATTACAGGCTGCTCGTGAAACAATACCTAGAGGGGCTCGTAAGCACTACAAACCATATTGGAATAGTGAACTAGAGCAGCTGCACAACGACGTGGAAACATCTCGAAAGCAGGCAGAGACCAGTCCATGCCAAGAACACCACAATAACTACCAGCAAGCTAAGGCCAAATTTCAAAGGGCCAAGTTGCAGGCCAGGCGAAGAAGCTGGAAGGAGAAAACAGAGTCCTTGAACTTCGAAAGAGATACGAGGAAACTGTGGAAGCTGGTAAAGCAACTTAACGATGAAGGTACAGGGAGAAACTCAAGGATTGCTCTGTACAAAGATGGAAACATCCTCATGGGAAAACAGGCAGCTGATCACTTTGCAGACTCCTTTGCTAAAGACAACAACATCGAAGTTAGCCCAGAGAAGCAACAGGAGACTCGTGAGAAACAACAACACGCAGGACGAGATGGAACCATACCTGAAGTTATGGAGGCACCAATCACATTCAGAGAACTGGAGCTTGCAATATCCAAATTGAAAATGAGAAAGTCGCCAGGAGTTGATGGAGTGTCCAATGAAATGATTAAGAACTTGGGAACCGCAGCAAAAACAAAGCTGCTGCAGATCTTCAATATCTGTTGGAACTCAGGCAGAGTTCCACAGACCTGGAGGGAAGCAATCATGATACCACTCCTAAAACCAGGAAAAGACAGTTCCACTGCCTCCAGCTACAGACCAATCAGCCTTACAAGCTGCCTCTGCAAAACAATGGAACGTATCATCAACCTCAGGCTACAGTGGTACCTTGAAAGTGAAAACCTTCTTGTACCACAGCAGGCGGGCTTTAGGCAGTGTTATTCCACCGAAGATCAGGCAACTTACCTTTCCCAAGAGATTGAGGATGCGTTCCAAGATAAGAAACTGGTACTAGCAGCATGGATAGATCTAAGGAAAGCATTTGACAAGGTTTGGAAAGAAGGGCTTCTGAAGAAACTGAGAAATTGTAGAGTGAATGGTAAGATGTACAAATGGGTGAAAGCATACTTGCATAACAGAAGAGCCCGAGTACAACTAGATGGCCTCAAGAGTAAGAAAATTCTACTGCGTCATGGCGTCCCTCAGGGAGGGGTTCTGTCCCCCACACTTTTCCTAGTCTACATCAACGACCTGGTTGCTGAACTACCACATGGAATGAAAGTGGCAATGTACGCTGATGACCTGGTAATATGGTGCACAGATGAGCATGCAACAGTGGCCACCAAACTGCTACAAAGAGCTATAGATGCCTTAACCTCATGGGCAAATAGATGATGTGTCAGCATCAACACAGACAAGTGCAGCACTACGCTCTTCACCCTCTCTCCCAAACAAAAAGCTGGTGTCATCAAGATAAACGAAGAGCTCCTGAGAGAAGATAAACAACCCACCTATCTCGGAGTTACATTCGATGATAGGCTGACATGGAAGCAGCACATCAACAAGGCAGCAACAAAGGCCAGGAGGAAGCTAGCCATCCTGAGAAAACTAAGTGGAACCACATGGGGAGCCAGCGGGAAAATACTTAGTAAAGTTTACCAGCAGGGCATACGACCACACCTGGAATATGGGTCAGCTGCGTGGTGTCCAGCATCAAACACCACATTACAAGAGCTAGATAAGGTGCAAAACCAGGCGCTTAGGGTCATCACGGGGGCAATGAAATCAACGCCTATAGTGGAGATGGAGAAAATGGGGAGGATACAAGCACTGAGAGAACGCAGAGACACAAAAGTGCTAACACAGGCAGAAAAGTTCCTCTGTATGCCGAGCCATCCAATGAAGGACAGATTCCAAAACCTAGCAATGGGGCGACTGAAAAGAAGCAGCTTTATCCACCAGGCCAAACGATTTCGTAGACAAACCTCAGACCTGCCTGAAGTTAACAGCCCCCTAAAGTCTGTGCCAGAACAAACCCCTTGGAGAGAGGAGCATGGACTACCAGTACACATCCACACAAAAGTGAAAGGAATATTCGACAGGGATGAACAGAACAGCGTGCAACGTAGGACAGTCACTCTCAGTTTCCTGGATGATGAATACCCACAGGACCTCTGGGTCCGAGTATACACGGATGGGTCAGCACAGAATGCAGTAAAGAATGGAGGAGCAGGAGTGTACATAGAATACCCAAACAACACTAGGGATACGGTCAGAGTACCAACGGGGAAATTCTGTAACAACTATGATGCAGAAGTCCAGGCAATCAAGGTGGCAACTGAGAAACTACTGAACACCAATCTCGGTCCACAGCCTGTAGTATTCCTGACAGATGCAAGATCAGCACTCCAAGCACTTCAGTCCAGAAAATTGCCAGGTATACAAGCCCTACTTTCTGAACTGTGCAACCAGCGCAGGGTCGCCATGCAGTGGATACCGTCTCATTGTGGAATACCAGGAAACGAGAGAGCAGACGGACTGGCTAAAGAAGGTGCTGCAGACGAGCAACCGGATGTACCAGTTACGTACCATCAGAAGAAAAAGATGATCAAATCTATCAGAAAGCCACCAACATCAACGCAGGATGACTACCAAGCTATGAACAGATCAGAACAAATAGTCATTCTGCGCCTCAGAACAGGACACAACCGCCTCCGCAGCCACATGTATACAAAATTCAAGATTGGCAATTCAGCCATGTGTACATGTGGACAGGCACCCCAGACTGCGGAGCACGTACTTCAAGATTGCCCCGAATATGATATATTGAGGCAAACCCACTGGCCCAGAGAAACAACACTGGAAGCAAAACTATATGGACCTCTGTATGAACTACAAAAGACAGTGAAGTTTATACAAGAAACAACATTGCAGATATAGACAATATATTTCAAGCGAACGAAAGAAGAAGAAGAAGAAGAAGAGAGAACTACAACCAGGGGAGAAAGTTTTGTTGCTACTTCCAACCGGAAGCAATAAACTGCGCATCGGATGGCAAGGGCCGTTTACCGTCCTTAAAATGATCTCACGTACCAATTACAAGATCTCCATCAAAGAAAAGGAGAAGGTCTTCCACATAAATCTGCTAAAGAAATATTTGGAAAAACCGGTGCCATCCTCCGAGCATCTCCTGGCTGTCGCCATAGCAACGGAAGACGAGGAAGATGATGATGGTTGCATGGAGTACCCATTGCAACCCACAGAATCCTTTAAAGATGTCAAGTTCGGCGACAATCTCTCACCAGAACAACAAACAGAAACCAGGGCGCTACTAAAACAGTACAGTGCAGTCTTAACGGATGTACCTGGTCGAACAAATCTCATCGAATTTGATATGAAATTAACAAACGAGACCCCTGTTCGAACCAGAGTTTACCCCATCCCGTACGCTAAAGCTGATGCACTTCGCGGAGAAATAGACAAGCTGCGTCAGGCAGGAATTATCAGTGAGTCTACGTCTTCTTACAGTTCGAGTGTAGTGCTGTTGCAGAAGCCCAATAAGGAAGTTCGGCTGTGTATAGATTACCGGCTGCTAAACGCTGTTACGAAATTCCAGTCCGAACCTCTCCAAACTGTTTCTGAATTGTTCACCAAGCTCAGCAAAGCAAAGATTTTCTCCAAGATTGACCTCAGTAAAGGTTATTATCAAATACCAGTCAAGGAGGAAATTAAACCTTTGTTAGCTTTCAGCACTAGTGAAGGACATTACACATTTAACGTGATGCCGTTCGGATTGCATAACGCACCAGGAGTGTTCACCAGGATGATGAGAAAGCTTCTAGAACCTTTGCAAAGTCCCCATATCCATAATTTCATCTATGACATATTAATTGCATCGGAAACCTACGAAGAACATATTGCTACGGTTGCTATGCTCCTCAGGAGACTACAGGAAACTGGTCTCACAGCCAGACCTAGCAAATGTCTCATCAGGTTTGAAAAGCTAGACTTCCTGGGGCATACTATTTCTCACGGCTGTAGTTGGCCCGTTAAGAAGAACGTGGAGACAATAATTGCAGCAAAAAGGCCCCGAACGAAGAAAGACACTCGTGCGTTCCTATCACTATGTGCATACTATCAGAAATACATCCAGAACTTCAACGGACTGACGGCACCTCTGACTGACCTCACAAAGAAAGGTTGTCCTGATAAGGTCATTTGGGATCAAAAATGCGAACACGCGTACAGCACTTTGAAAGAACAGTTGTCTGCATACCCCATTTTGAGGTTGCCTGACCTCAAGAAACCTTTTGTACTGCGGGTCGACGCGTCAGGTCAGGGCATCGGGTCAACACTGCTTCAAGCCGATGACAGTAACCCGAATATGCTATTTCAGTTGCCTATGGCAGTCTGAAATTAAATAAAGCTGAACGGAACTACAGCGTAGTCGAAAGAGAATGTCTCGCTCTGATTGACGGTATCAGACGCCATCATGAGTTTCTCTATGGTACATCTTTCACGGTGCAAACAGACCACGCTCCGTTAGCCTTTCTTGGTGCCAATAAAGAATTTAACGCAAGGATCATGCGTTGGGCCCTTCTTTTAAGCGTTTATTCTTTCAAAGTGGAATACATTCCGGGAAGACAGAATGTCGGGGCTGATTTCCTGAGTAGAAACTGGACTACGGAGGAAGAGGAGGAAGTTGAAGATACCAATTATCCAAAAGCTACCGACCAGGGCAGCTTCATCGTCATAAATCAAACATGAAAAGATGTTTTCATGTCTCAAAAGAGGGGACGATTGTGACAGACGAACGCTGCTGACCCTGAAGTGTTGGATGATATAGTATGACTCTTTGTAACGACCCCTTCGGATAACATCAGTGCCCCCGAATATTGTGGTAACTTTTCGTCAAACGGGATTTCTTTTTCACCTGGACTCATTAGCATGCAACCTTTCCACGCACATTGTCAACACGTTTGCTGATTAATATGTGGACAGTTTATCTACCGTACATTCTGGTCATCGCATTGATTTAAGGAGAGGTTAAATCACGCCCACGGATATCTCTTGAGCAATCATATGCAGTTATTTTCATTAACTTGGCCCAGTGGGGAGCGGTGCCAGAATCAAACATAAAGTAGCGGCACACGATCAAACAGGCACTGAGGGATCTCAGGAAAGACTAGCGGCGCTATCAAAGGCAGTAGTGGCCCCTGAAACGAGCGACGCAAGTTTCTTGCCGGTATTTCGCATCTCGGTGTTAACCACAGAACCGATCGCAGTGGGAGCGAACGGGAAAGCCGACGCGCACGCAGCGAGCGGAGATACGGAAGACCAGGGGCGGCATCTCTCTTTAGTCTTTCGGTCAGATCCCCAAAAGTCTCCTGAGATCTAAAAAGGTGTCAAATTCTAACATGTCCCCCCAATCTTGCATTCCAGTTAGATATATACAGACCACGAAGAAAGCCATTTTATCATTCGGTCGCCAGAGATTTAAGATTCACTAGCTATAGTAGAAATTCTGCTAGATTTCCATCTGAATTGGTGGCTACATTGGAGTGATTCCTTTTTCTGTGCACGGTATAATATATTTGTTAAAGTGATCAGTTGTCTAGTGCTTTCATTTTATTTCACTGGATTTTGTGTTTATTTAAATCTATTAAATTAAACTCATCCCAAAAGTTCCAGTGGTAATTTAATGATATATCTATTATAATATTTCCAAAAATAATAGATGCTTAAATGCTAAAGTAACTTTTAAAGTCGCGAAGGAATTTATAATTAATAAATTTAGTTAAGTCATATATATAGATGTGTATTTTAACCATTAGACTCGTGACGTGTTTTCTTAAATACATAATTAAATACGCGAGTGTATATAATAGTCCTAACGGTAAATTTATCGCGCGTTAGAATATTAATTGATTTTTGAGATATGATTATGTTGTCATGGGTTTTCTATCTTTTTCTATAGAATGATCACCTTTGCAATCCCAGCAATAAAGAAATCATACAGAGTCTTCCAGACTCGGTTCTTAAACTTCCAGACATACTGATGAAACATTTTAAATTTAATCTTGTGGCGGTCTGATGCGGCCTAGCTATCATAATTACATGAAAGAAAGCCTACTCAAGAACATTTAAATAAACCATCAAATTATATTACAATCTGTAAGATAAACTGGAAGATGAACAGTTGCCAGTAGCGATATTTAATTTACTGCTCTACTGTGAGAGAGTACCTATTTACCTGAACTGTGACTGTGCCTACTTTCTCCTCACTGGATTAAAAACCTACCGGTCAGTTGCTATTATCACGCCTTGAAGGAATTTTACCTCCAGCAGCGAAATTAAAGAGACCACTCCATCCTCACCCCTGTATTGAACTGTGTCAGTGCCATCCCATAGACTCCTTTTTATATAATAAAACACAAGAACTCTTCGGCTTCAAGTCCGGCAATAAGCGGGAATATTTGCTATCAGCTAACCTCGCTACATCTGGGGCGGGACATCGAAGTACAAGACAGTTTCATATGTCAAGAGTGTAATTGCTGATTTTATAATTCTATGGATTGTCTGATGCTGCAATCGGTAAGTGTGTGTGAGTATATGAGTGTGGGCCCTCACAAGCGTGCATGAATGACAGGAGATTTAATTTTTGCAAACCATTTGTTAACTTGCCTACCAGGTAATACCTTTTCTGTATACCCTGCATTGTTCCTTTAAGTGGGATATTTTGTTAACTCTGTTAAAAAAAAAAACCCCTTTCATTTTCTTAGGAAAGGGAAGAACAATTGGGAATAACAGGATTTTTTGTCTACCACCCCTACCTAATATTGTAACACCTCTTTCAGAGTAATTAAATCCACTGTTGGGTTACATTACCTATGTTCCTGATAACTATCTATCTTTGGACTGAGTTTATCTTTGTCTAATAAGCGGGAAGGGCTTAGTCGATACCAATCTTCTTCACCCCCCACCTCCCCACCTTGTTATTTGTATTTTCTGTACTTATGATATTTTTTCTGTAACCCATGATTATTGTGGTGATTGATTTTAATGTTAATAAACAGCCTAAACTTATTTAGTACTGTGTTGGAATACCCAAAGCCCAAATTTCCCCTATCTGTTTAATATAGTTTGTATTCACGTGCGTCTGTGTGTTTGAAGCACCAAATCGGTGTGAGCGCAGGTGTGTGTCTGGAAACTGGCAAATAATTGTTTGACCAGGAGAGTTTGAAGAGAAGATTGAGAGGAACGATTTGTCGTAAATAAGTCTGTCCTTACTCTCCCCAGCACTCTGTGAAGCAACTATTTACTGTCTAACCTTTTCTATCACTGAGCTTTCACTATCATTCTCCACTCTAAACAGGACCACTATTTCTAAGACTCTTTCTCTCAAAATAAATTTACGACACAGGGCCCTGATGAATGAACGGAGAGAAAGCAGGAATGAGTGACTCTTTTCTGGTAAACCAATTTTCACCCACTTTGTATTTTCTTATATGCAATTTGTGTTGCAAATGATATTGTCCGTAGGATAGATTAGAGTATCAAAGTCTGTTCATGCCTTTAAAGGGAAATCATTAGACTACAGCAGATGTATCCGTGACTCTTTGGGGCTATCACTTTTCTTCTAACAGGACTGTGGGCTATACATCGAGGGAAAGGATCATACCAATGGATCTATCATTCTTGTAGCAAATTCATTGATTTTATGACTATTTGTATATCTTCTTCTTCTTTGATCCATAGCCGCCAACCGTCAAAGCAGTCAGCGGCCATCACGCCTGGTGGCGTCTTGTAGGGCAGCAACAAATTGATTCCACTTTGCTCGGTCGGCGGCCATCCCTCGTACAGTGCCCCAACTGTGGTTCATTCTTTGCATCTCAGCTTCCACAGTTCTCCGCCAAGTTGTTTTTGGTCGGCCTCTCTTTCGCTTTCCCTCGGGGGTCCATAGCATAGCTGTTCTTGTGATGGTATCAGGGTCCCTTCTGAGGACATGGCCAACCCAACTCCAGCGTCTGCCAGCTATGATGGTGTGCATGTCCTTCTGGTTACTCCGAATAAGTAGTTCTTGGTTGCTGATGGTGTTTGGCCAAAAGATTCGGAGAATTTTCCTTAGGCAGATTGTGTGGAAGGAGGACAGTTTTGACATTTCCTTCTCTGTTACTCTCCAACATTCCGCACCATAGAGAAGCACAGAAAGTACACAGCTCTCATACAGTCTTAATTTGGTGTTTGTGCTGTATTGGGAAGACTTCCAAATGTTGTTGAGAACAGCAAAGGCTGTTCTCGCTTTATTCATTCTGTTGTTAATGTCCTTGCTTGTTCCGCCGTCAGGTGTTACTATGCTTCCTAGGTAAGTAAATGTGTCTGTCTGTTCTAACTTCTGGTTCCTTACTGTTACTGGCTCAGGATTGCCCACATTTAGTGTCATGACCTCTGTCTTCTTCAAATTGATGTTCAGGCCAACCTGCTGGCCATACTTATTCAGTCTATCGGTTTTGTCTTGAATGTGTTGGTGTGAATGCGCGAGCAGTGCAATGTCATCTGCATATTCCAAATCTTCCAGTGTAGAAAACGTTGTCCATCTAATACCTCTTGGACTGCCCTCTGTTGTCTGGCGCATCACCCAATCTATGACTGTCAAAAATAATGTTGTTGATAAGGGGCATCCCTGTCTTACTCCTGTTTTCACTTCGAAAGTTACATTACTCGATCCGACACTGCACGTAAAGTTAGAATAGAGGCTTTTTATAATGGAAACAATGCGGCTGGGAATTCCATAAGCCCTCAGAATTTTCCATAGGCTGTCCCTGTGTATGCTGTCGAAAGCCTTTTCGAAATCAACAAAGTTAATGTACAGCTGTCTCTGCCATTCTGAGCACTGCTCTATAATGTTCCTGAGGGTAAATATATGATCTGCACATCTTCTGCTCTTTCTGAAGCCCGCTTGTTCTTTCCTCAGTTTATGGTCAACTGCTTTAGAAATTCTCTGGATGATTATCCTGCCTAGTATTTTGCTGGGAACTGAGAGGATGGTAATTCCTCTCCAGTTGTTGCAGTCTGCAAGGTCGCCCTTCTTGGGCAATTTAACAATTATTCCTTTACTCCACTCTGTTGGTGTTGTCTCAGTTTCCCAGACTTGTGCAAATAGTGGTTCTAATAGTTCTGCTGCTAGTTCAGGGTCTGCCTTGAATAGCTCAGCATTCAGATTGTCGTGACCAGGCGCTTTTCCATTTTTTAGCCCTTTGATAGCTGTGATAATTTCTTCTTTTCGTGGAATGTCTGTATTTACGTCTAAGTCACTTTCAGCCTCAGGAACATTCAGCTGAGTCTCTGGTGGTTCCTTATTCAGTGTTTCTCTGAAGTGCTCTGCCCATCTTGTTTCCTGCCCCTGTGCTGTGGTGATGAGATTTCCTTGCTTGTCTCTTACTAACGTTATGTTGTTTGCACCTCGTTTTCCACTGATAGCTTTAGTTATTTTATAAACTGTGCTTTGTTCGTTTCTCAGTGCTGCCTCTTCTGCCTGTCTTGCAAGGTCATCCAGAAATGTCCTTTTGTCAGCACGGGTTTGACGTTTTACTTCCTTGTCCAGCTGACTGTACTGTTCACTATATATTGCCTTTAACCTGGGAGACTTAGCTTCTGTTTTCTTCCTTTTCATTTCCTTTCTCTTCGCTATGGTGTTTAGCGTTTCTGGTGTTATCCAGTCTTGGCTCTTTCTTTCCTGGAATCCCAAGCATGACTTGCTGCTTTCTTTGTATATTGTTGAGATGGTGTTGAATTTCTGGTCCACATCGTCGGTCTCTGTTCTTTCCTGGCTTTTGGTAATCAGATATCGTCTCTTTACGTCGACCATGAACGCTTTTCTGGTGAGGGGGTCCTTAAGTTTCGTGATGTTATATCTTTTCTGTTTGACTGCAACTGGTCCAGCAGCTCTGAGTTTCACCTTCAGTCTTGCTACTACTAGGTGATGATCACTTCCCACATCTGCGCCTCTTCTTACTTTTACGTCTTGTAGTGCATGTCTCCATCTGCCATTGATCATTATGTGATCTATCTGGTTTTTGTCTCGTCCGTTTGGTGATTCCCAT
Source organism: Oreohelix idahoensis (assembly GCA_024509875.1). Classification (NCBI taxonomy): domain Eukaryota; kingdom Metazoa; phylum Mollusca; class Gastropoda; order Stylommatophora; family Oreohelicidae; genus Oreohelix; species Oreohelix idahoensis. The sequence goes on from JAMPIV010014581.1 coordinate 115,304, forward strand.
GTTAACTTGTGCACTTCTTTGTGTTGAAAAAGTGTTCCTCCAATGACCAGGTTGTTAATACTGCAGAAGCTTATTAATTTGTCCCCATTCTCATTTACTGTTCCACTGCCGCATTTCCCCATTACTCTTTCGTTATAATTATTATGTGTTCCAACTTTCGCATTTAGGTCTCCCATTACTATAATGAGATCGTACCTGGGTACAGTTTCCATTTCCTTTTGTACCTGTTGATAGAACTCATCCTTGATCTCTTCATCGCTGTCATTTGTTGGTGCATAGCATTGTATAATTGTGGTGTTGGTGAATCTCCCTTTCAGTCTTGCTCTTATTAGTCTGTTGTTAATGGGTTTCCATTCCAGTAGAGACCTTTCCATTCCTTTCTTAAGGATAATGGCTACACCTTCGTTGTGCTGACCGTCCTCTCTACCAGAATAAAGTACTGTTTCCCCTGTGGCTGTTTTTATTCTCCCCATCCCTGTCCATCTGCTCTCGCTTATTCCCAGGATATGTAGTTTGTAATTCCTCATCTCTGCTGTGATCTGTCTCAGCTTTCCTGCCTCATTCATAGTTCTGACATTCCAAAAACCCATTCTGGTTTCGTGTTTTGCGGTCTGGGCATCCGTTTTCATGCCAGTGGCTTCCTTTCGGCTTTCACCACTGTCAGTCATACGAGCCTGAGACTCCGGATGTCCGTCCCGCATCAAAGTATTTTCATCTATTGCTGTTTCCGTAACGTGTGCGATTTTTTACACAGACAGGGGTGTCGGCCCTGTGCTAAAACCCCCAACCTGGAGGACCAGGGTACCAGCTTTTGTCTGACCCCTACCCACGCAGACCAGTCCAGCATGGTTGAACCTACCAGGAGTAAAACTCCCACTGGCATTGCTCTGGGGATTGTCAGGGTACACAAGCTGCCATACCGCTACAAGGTATAGGTACCATTGATGGCAGACTATTTGTATATGTTTTGATGTAATTTTATGTGTGGTGATGGAATTTTATTATGATAATTAAAATTCACATAAACTTATTCCAGTGTGTCGGTCAGTTCGTTCCCAACTATCTATATTTCCATTGTCATAGTTTCACGTCTGTGTGTCTATTGTAGTCACTTATGTGTGTGTGTGTATGTGAGGGATATATATATATATTAATATATATTATACTAGACGGTCTGACAAATCTTTATCTGTTGTAGATGATAGGCTGACTGAGAGAAATCATCTCGAGGGTCAGAGACCGACTCTAATATATTTCCTCCATCTCACTCGTGAAATCTATTTCTATTTTATCATCTCCCACTGAGCTACCACTTGTTTCTATTGCTATTCAGATGGGACCAAAACTAGTCTTAATTCACCTATCACAAATCTACGAAACATTCCTTTAACAAATACTCTTTCAAATGTATTATTAAACTTACATTCGTATTCTTGACATCATTTTCAATAAACCTACACCTTTTACAACGCTGGCTTTCGCCTCTAAAACCAACACATACTTTGCATTCCAGCAAGCAACACATTCGTCCTGGAAAATTTTTTAACACAGGCCTTTTTCACTTTCTAACACACGTGGATTTTTTTTTTTTTTCGTACGCCCGCTAATACTCGAGGCGAAATCTCAGGTTATTATTAATGTCTAACCTGACATTGATTTTACGTGAGTATCCCTTTTTTTCTTGTACAGAGACAGGTGTCCCTCGCCATTCAGGCAGATACTCGCCGATTTCGGAGGTACCTGTTGAGGCTGCTTCATGGTGCGATTTTAATCAGGGCAACTTATTATTAGTGCCAGGGTTTTGTCACACCATGTCGTACCTCAACTGAACGCAAGAAATACATGAAAGCGGTTCGCTGTGAGATGAGTATCTAGGAATGATGTAGAGAGATTGGTATGTGACGTCATAGCGTCAAGATGTGTGTCAAAAATGGCTTGTGTATCAGCCAGTATATTTGTGTTCAATAAATATTTCTGAGGATAAAAGGGTAAGCTATATGCTTAAATGAAAGGCATGAGAAAATGCCAGGATTATAATTAAATTCAATACGGGACTATAACTCCCAAGACATAGAAGTATGTTAAACTAGAATTATATGAACAGTGTTATACCGGGAGGTCTCATTCCCCGAAGTTTATGGAGTGGAAATTATGATGTATGAATATTAAAGATACCGAGACGCTCAAATCCCCCGATGTTGTTGGAAATATAATTGAACAGTTGTTATTCCGGGAGTTATCATTCCCCGAAGATATAGGAATAAAATTAGTAGAATTGTTATACCGGGAAGCGACATACCCCGAAGCTATTGATTTGTGGATAATTTAAATACTGGGACGCTCGAATCAGATTTCAGTAAGACGGTAAAACAGAGAGGGAGCATACATGCCATGTTCGTAATTGTGACCTTGTTAGTGTGTACTTACTCGTTATTAAACTGTTGCCAAATCGTCCAAGCCCAGTAGTTTATTCAATCTCTCAAGGTTAATTTACACCGTTATTAACTTTATGCAGTACTTGAGATGTTGATATGGAAAGGTGTATACAAGACGGGTGGTTGCCAGAATATTCAACAATATAAACCAAAGCAAGATGAATGAATTCTCACTTCTTCAATAACACAAATAGACCCTAGACAACAAAAGAATTCGGGCAATTTCTCCATCACTTAACAGAGGAGGAATAACTGGGGGCTCAGTCCTGTCAAATAACTGGGAGCTGTCGTCCTATAACTGAAATAACTGGTTACGTCCTGTCAAATAATTGGAAGCCGTCCGATAACACTGGCTAACAAAAAAAATTTTTTTTTTCTTTCTCTAACATTTCTATGTTTTTCTGGTCAATTTTAATGCGCTGTTTTTAAATCTGAAAACCGTTTTTCTCTAGCAGGTCGGGATCTCTATAAATACGCAATTGAAGTTTTTTTTAACAACGCATACAGTATTACAACATCATTCGTACAAGAAGTATAACAGTTATGTAGGCTTGAATTTCTTTGCAGTCGACTTTCGTCGGTGAATGACATGTGGTACATTGCGATGAAGCATCCAACAATAATCGGCAAGCATAGTCACACTCCACCGTCCTTGATAACGTGACTCCATTACGGCGATATCTTGATGGAATCATTCTCCATGTTCATCGCTGACTTCGCCAAGGTTGTCAGGGAAAAAGTCAAGATGCGAATCGAGCAAATGGATTTTGAGGGACATGTTACAGCCCATAATTCTGTATGCATCTATGCACTTAACAATATGCACATAGTCGACAGATTTGTGATTTCCCAGAAAGTTATCGACGATCGATTTGAATGCCATTGTGGCAGAGAGATTTATGATCAATAAATTTTCTATATTCTTTTCTTTTTCTACCCGTGTCCTCTACTTTATTATCGCTCTTTTATCCTTTTCCTGTGTTTTTCGCATTCGTTCGTTTGCGGTAAATATTTACTTTCCCATTCTGACTTTACCGTTTCTTTTTCTCATACTAGAACGCATTAATTGCATAATCGTGTCAGTCCTCTGGATATGAGCGTAGAGTGTGAGATTCGTCTCGATAGACATGGGATGGCGGACATATCTGGCGCTCTACGGTTACGTTTCTCGGTGTCAGGCCCGGCAGTAGACAAAATAGTGTGAGAAATGTGTTCTCGAGAGACTGAATGGCAGACATTCGTCTGGTTTTTCCATGACACTCACGGCTCTACGGTCAGTACTGGGCGTGAGGTGTGAAGACGCACGTTTGGCATGTTATGGCCAGCGTCTGAGTTGGTGGGAAGTGTTAATAGAGAGAGAGATAGGAGAGGGGGAAACGGGGGGTGTTCTGAAATAGCGCGCATCCTTGGTTTGTTTAAGTTATAAACCAGAGTTTTAGATTTCATTCACTTAGTAACTCCGCAGTCAAGACGAGAACGACATCGTTCGATTCCTAAGAATCTCTGTTGATAGTAGATGGCAATTAGTTGGTCGAAGTGGTTTAAGTTCTTAGTAGTTCTGTGTTGAGGTAAATATTATATTAGATATCTAGTATTATTTGTGAGTGATTTAAGGGATAAATCGCCTATTTCATTTTAACTAGTTTCTTTTGTGCAGAAGAAATTAATTTATAAGTTTGTTATATTCTCTAGCTGACGTGTTTCAGTGGAAAGCGGAATAAATTATAATTTCTAGCTTAACTCATGCAGCGATAATAAATTTAATTTAACTGCTAATAACCCGTCGTGAATACTTCAACTAACGTATAACTGCACTGATTCATCATTGAGTATTGACGAAATACGTATGTATTTCTAATTCATGATGACTGATTTTATGAACATATTTTATTTCACGGGAGTGTTAAACGATAAGAAAAGCTCTACGCTTGCAGTTCATAATGTAAGTTATAACCGTAGTACATAGTATGTATAAGTATTTGATATGTTGTTTTTTTTATTCAGGGAAAAACTGGGGTGACCCAACTTTTCCAGCGTTTGAGTACACGAGAAATATCTGTGAAGAACTAAAACATTTTCCTTAAAGACTTGGTATGTAATCTTTACAAGAACTTTAAAGGTTAAATGAAGTAACGGGCCCATCGAGTCTGATTTAACTCTTCCAGAGAAAAACCTCGAGTACATTTCAGCCCTTGTGGCAAGTAAAACATTTCAAATCATTGACATTCCGACATTTTGACGAACTGTGGGTGTGAACAATAA
>JAMPIV010014581.1:125000-199917 GCA_024509875.1 Oreohelix idahoensis
TGACCATTTCGAACACTTTTGCCAGTCAACATCCAGTCCTACTTGTTATTTCATCTGCATGTTTATTTGTATAAAGTAAATGCTCGCTATTTGTAAATTTTCTTCGGAAAATTTGCAAATGACGATGTCCTATTAGGGTATTGTTGGTTGTTCAGTCAAAGAAAATAGCAGTGGAATTTTAGTCTTTGACTGCATAACAGACATCATTATTTGTATAGATTGTTCCGTCAAGTCTACGTTATATATTTTTTCATTCACTAATTTACGTAAGTGGGTCACGTATATGTACAGCTGTTTTCTATCACTCTTGTCTCATTGTGAAATTTGACGATTTGCTGTTTTTGTGTGTTCTTCTGTCTTGTTTATTTTACAAGTAATTATTCTAAGTTGTAGTTGCTTGTCAACATGTATTTGTTTCTTTTATTCCCGTTATATTTGTCGAGTAACGTGCTGTAATTCGACATGTCACTTTATTATCATCATCATTGACTTGTACCATTCTTTTTCACTGTGCTCGTCTCTCATTCTTGGTATGTTCATTCCTTCATAAGGTATAAATTCAGTCAACAACATAATTTATTGTAATTAATTAATTGAGATTAAGAGGAGTTTTGACACTTGGTGATTCGAATTAGAACATAAGATGTCGTCATTATCAGAATTTATTGAGATGGGGTTGCGTTTAGGCAAATCTGGAGTTGCGTTGGAATCATATGCTGACAAAAATTATCATGACTATTTGGAACGTGTGGAACGGAAGGAGCAACGAGATTTAAAGAAGCAGGAGCTTGATCAAGCAAGGGAATTGGAAGAGAAAAGACTTGCTCAAGCAAAAGAATCAAAGGAATTGGAAGAGAAGAAATTGGCTCAACAAGAAGCCGCAAAGAAACAGGAAATGGAACTTGAAGAGAAGAAATTGGTTCACGAAAGGGAACTTGAAGAGAAGAAATTGGTTCACGAAAGGGAACTTGAAGAGAAGAAATTAGTTCAACTAGAAGCAGCTAGAAAAGAACAAGAATTGGTTCGAAGAGACCAAGAAGCATCTAGAGAACTAGAACGAGAGAAAACGGAACTACGTAAGTTGGAACTTCTTCAGTTGGATCAAGCACACAGAAATGCCATAGAACTTCAGTCATTGAAATTACAGGCTGATAAAGAAAAAGAGATTGAGATTGCAAAGATTAATGCCCAACATACTGGTGCTAATCCACAGGGTTCTCAGGGTAATAATTTTAATTATCCTAAAATTAAATTACCAAATTTTGATGATAAACGTGACTGTATGGACTCGTTTATTATGAGATTTAAAATGAGGGCTATAGATTTGAAGATCCCAAAAGATAGGTGGCCTATTATCTTTTCAGACTACCTTACAGGGGAAGCAATGCGTTGTTTCATGTCGATTGATGAAACAAGTATATCTGATTTTGATATTGTTGCCAATACATTGATGGCAAAATTTCAGCTCACTGAGGAGGGTTTTCGATCCAGATTTCACTCTGCGGTTCCGTCCAAGAATTCTGATTTTGGAGAGTTCATCTCTTCTATTAAATTGTACTTGGGTCGGTGGATAGATTTATCTGGTATCAATAAATCTTTTGATGAATTATTTGACCTAATGCTCAGGGATAAAGTTTTATCTACCTGTGGCGCAGATTTTGTTAGTTTTTTGCAGGAGAGAAAGCCAAAATCTATCAATGAATGTCAAGAATTGGGGAGAAACTACATGTCTGCACATCCAAAAAAGGAAATTCGTAAGGTTTCTTTTGATAATGCATTACCTGTATGTGTTTCGTACCACGACGGAGGAGTAGGTGACCACCGTTCTCGCCCAAGGAGTGCAGAGGGCAGATATAGGAGTGATTATCGATCTTCCTTTCGAGGACGGTACAATTTTCCTCGTCGTCAGTCACCATCTCACTTCGGTGGGTATAGATATTCTAATTACTCTAACCGAGGTCGTGGACAACACTACGGTAATAGCAGTGATGATATACATCACAGATATGATAGAAGAACTTCAGGTGAACGCTCCGATGGAAATGGTAGGTGTTATTTAAGTGAAGTAAACAATAAGCACGGCAAACAATGCAATCACAAACCTGATCACAAAAATGATTGTAAACTGGCAAAAAGGAAAGCAGACCATGCTAACGTCTGTACCTCACTTTGTGGTCACGATAGCCATGTTGAACAGGCTAATGCATGCATTGTACGCTCAAGCAAAGATAACAATTGCACTGAGTGTAATACACTTTATGAGCCAGGTGCTAAAACTAGACTTTTGTGTGGCCATTTTTACCAGCGATGTCTGTCTGCGATTTTATTGGTCGCCTTACATTACACAAAGGTTTTATAGGTGACAGACCCACCACCATTCTTCGTGACACGGGATGTACGATTGTCGGGATACGGAAATCGTTGCTAGATAAATCATCATTTACAGGAAAGTCACTGAAATGCGTTACTTTTGGAAGTAACATTGAATGGTTTCCCATGGCAAAGGCAGAGATCGACACACCTTTTTATTCAGGGACTGTACTCGTGTGTGGCTTGGAAAATCATGTGAGTGACGTGATACTAGGTAACATTCCAGGTGTAAAAGACTGTTCACCTGAAGAAATTGCAGAGTGGTTCAGCAAACACCCATTGATGGCGAATGCGGTCACTACAAGAACTCAGCATGAAGCAAGCATTTTGACCGATGCATCTCCATCTGTCATGGAGGAGACGCCACTGAGAAATGCTCAAAACATTTCTCCGACTATCTTTACACAAAAACAAAATGAGGATGATTCTTTAAAGAAATTATTCACTTTAGCTGAAACAAAACAAATTAAAATTACTAAAAGCTCATCATATTGGTTTGAATTTCGTACCAATGTTTTGATCAGATGTTTTAAGAAAGGAGTGGATCAGGTAAAGAAACAGATTGTGGTACCAAAAAGTTTTAGACCTTTAGTTTTAAACACAGGTCATGATGTACCTATGGCAGGACACTTGGGTCGTAATCGGACTTTGTTTCGAATTACTACAAATTTTTATTGGCCTGGTATCAACACAGATGTAAAAAGATATTGTAGATCTTGTCATACGTGTCAAAATGTCGCACGCAGGGGTAAGAATCAGAAAGCACCCTTGCAAGTCACAGATGTGCCTGTGCGCCCATTTAAGAAACTAGCTATAGACATCATCGGTCCATTGTCTGTAATGTCGGATCGAGGTTTTCAATATATTTTAACGTGCATCGATTTGTGCACTAGATGGCCTGAGGCCATACCGTTAAAAAACATTAATACCATATCAGTTGCGGAAGCTTTGAACTTGATTTTTACAAGGATAGGTTTTCCTGAGGAAATACTGTCGGATAGAGGGACACAGTTTAAGTCGGAACTTATGAGCGCGATAGAAAGCTTGGATTGCATAAAACATTCATTCACAAGTCCTTATAGACCAAGTTCAAATGGGGTTTGTGAAAGATTTAATGGCTCTCTTAAGTTAATGCTTGGGAAGGTTACTGATGCACACCCTCGGGATTGGGATAAGATTCTCCCATCGGTTCTCTTTGCATACAGAGAGATCCCTCAGGAGAGTACTGGGTTCTCTCCCTTTGAACTCGTGTATGGCGAGAATCCGAGAGGTCCATTGTATCTATTGAAGGATTTAATCCTTGGTACTTCTCAGGATGACGCAACTCGCAGTAGTTACGAGTTCGTTGTTGACTTACGACAAAGGTTAGTGGATGCATGTCAGATCGCATCACAGAGTGTTCAAACGGCAACTCAAAGATCGAGGTTGCTACATAACCAATCTCGTACCTTAAGATCATTTATCCCAGGGGATGAAGTCTTACTGCTCTTACCTATTAAGGAAAATAAGTTGTTAATTTCATGGCAGGGGCCATACAAAGTAGTGAAAAAGATCACAGATGTTGATTACTCAATTGAAATTAAAGGGAAAATTAAAACGTATCATCTAAATATGTTGAAATTATACACGCCAAGACCATCTGAATTGGTAGATGTCTTGGATGAGGTTCATCGATCCTCATGCGCTGTTGTTCAGTCTGAGGATGCTACATCTGATATTCCGTTGGAATTTACTTTACCTTCTATTTCTGCTCATGAAACGTGGCAGGATGTTTCTATTTCTTCATCACTTTCGCATTCTGAACAAATTCAGATCCGTGATGTTTTACGTTCTTTCTATGACGTATTTTCAGAACATCCAGGTCATACTGACTTAATATGTCACGAGATCGTGATTACTGATTCTACTCCGATTAAAATCAGACCATATCCTATTCCTCTTCACTATAGAGATAAGGTAGATAAAGAAATCTCAGATATGCTTAAAATGGGTATCATCTCACACTCTTCATCTTCGTATTCTTCTCCAATGGTATTGGTGAAGAAACCAGATGGATCTTTACGCACCTGTATTGATTTTCGGAAACTAAATCAAGTTACAGTCACAGATGCTGAGCCAATTCCAATTTTGGAAGATCTTCTTCCACAGCTGGCTAACGCTACATTCTTTACTAAACTAGATTTGGCAAAAGGATACTGGCAAATTCCGTTGTCCAAAAATTCTAGACATTTGACAGCATTTTCCACACCAAGAGGTTTATTGGAATGGAATTATATGTGTTTCGGGTTGGTGAATGCACCTGCGACATTTGTTCGCATGATGCGCCGTTTAGTTGGCGATAGACCCGATATCATCACATATATAGATGACATTTGTTTATTCCAGAACACATGGGAAGAACATATTGTAGGTTTCATTTCTTTGCTAGAACAGCTAAGAAAGCATCATTTGACAGTTAGACCTTCGAAAGTACAGATAAGTTTTCAGGAAATATCTTTCCTGGGTCATAAAATCGGTAATCATCGGCTTTATCCTTCGGATAGTCTGGTGAATAAAATCCTGAACATTCAGATACCGAAAAATAAGAAAGAGGTCCGTAGTCTGTTAGGGCTCATTAACTATTATCATAAATTTATTCCAGACTTTTCGTATATCTCTGGTCCTCTTTCGGAGTAGACGCGCAAAGGCGCTCCTCTTAAAGTAATGTGGTCAAATACTTGTCAGTTAGCATTGGATAAGATTAAAATACTATTCTCGAATCATCCTATTTTGATTCTGCCAGATATCCATGAACCATTCTATATTCGCACAGACGCTTCTCAGATGGGAATCGGTGGCACTTTGATGCAACTTGTCAACGACGTACTCCATCCTTGCTTCTTTGTGAGCCGGAAGTTGTCTACAGCAGAAAAGAAATATTCGGCGGGAGAAAGAGAGCTCCTTGCTCTTGTCTGGACTATATCAAAACTTTCTCGCTACTTGCTCGGACGAAAATTTTACGTTGAAGTTGATCATCATCCTTTGACGTCAATGAAACCGAAAGCGTTTAAGAACTCAAGAATCTACAGATGGTTTCTGCTACTGCAACAGTTTTCTTTTGAAATCAAGCATATACGCGGTGAGGACAATTGGTTAGCTGACTTGTTGTCGCGATTTGCAACTCACCAGGACTGATATATTTCACATGGAACTTCGGATCCAGGTTTATGGTTCCAGTTTGTTTGGACATCATATTGTGTCTTCTGACTTGCTATTTCGTCCGTATAAAAAGGTAAAGGTAAAGGAACCCGTTACACGCCCATTTAGGCATATTGGGAATATGGTGTTAGGCCCATATTATCTTGACCGTCGGCACACGAGGGGTGATGTGGTCGGCATCACGCCGGCCGCCTTAACCTTCCCAGAGTAGCTCTGGTACCCATTTGGAGCTGGGTCGACCCAGGAGCCGTTTGTGGCCTAAAAATTTTTCCGCCTCATCTGGGGATCGAACCATAGACCACTGCGCTAGGAAGCCAGTGCACTAACCACTATGCTACCGCGGCTCCGTATATATGGACTCAAATTTTGTTGCTATTTTGTTGATGAGATTATTCCTGATGACTACTCTTCTTTACAATTTTATATATCTCAATGCCTGATACTTCTCATTAGATTGCTTGTCTGTAAGGTGTATCCGTACGTAAGATTGCTTAAGGTTATACCCTGCTGGATCTTGCGCGTTTCCTGAAGTAAACGCTCGGGAGCGTGAGGGGTAATGTTGAGGCTGCTTCATGGTGCGATTTTTATCAGGGCAACTTATTATTAGTGCCAAGGTTTTGTCACACCATGTCGTGCCTCAACTGAACGCAAGAAATACATGAAAGCGGTCGCTGTGAGATGAGTATCTAGGAATGATGTAGAGATTGGTATGTGACGTCATAGCGTCAAGATGTGTGTCAAAAATGGCTTGTGTATCAGCCAGTATATTTGTGTTCAATAAATATTTCTGAGGATAAAAGGGTAAGCTATATGCTTAAATGAAAGGCATGAGAAAATGCCAGGATTATTATTAAATTCAATACGGGACTATAACTCCCAAGACATAGAAGTATGTTAAACTAGAATTATATGAACAGTGTTATACCGGGAGGTCTCATTCCCCGAAGTTTATGGAGTGGAAATTATGATGTATGAATATTAAAGATACCGGGACGCTCAAATCCCCCGATGTTGTTGGAAATATAATTGAAAAGTTGTTATTCCGGGAGGTATCATTCCCCTAAGATATAGGAATAAAATTAGTAGAATTGTTATACCGGGAAGCGACATACCCCGAAGCTATGGATTGATGTGGATTTGATTTGTGGATAATTTAAATACTGGGACGCTCGAATCAGATTTCAGTAAGACGGTAAAACAGAGAGGGAGCATACATGCCATGTTCGTAATTGTGACCTTGTTAGTGTGTACTTACTCGTTATTAAACTGTTGCCAAATCGTCCAAGCCCAGTAGTTTATTCAATCTCTCAAGGTTAATTTACACCGTTATTAACTTTATGCAGTACTTGAGATGTTGATATAGAAAGGTGTATACAAGACGGGTGATTGCCAGAATATTCAACAATATAAACCAAAGCAAGATGAATGAATTCTCACTTCTTCAATAACACAAATAGACCCTAGACAACAAAAGAATTCGGGCAACTTCTCCATCCCTTAACAGTACCCATTAGAGCTGGGTCGGCTCAGGAGCCGCCAATCCGTTTTTGTTAAAAACTTGCTCCTGTTTATTTGAAATAAATTTGTTATTTCAGTGATAATAGCCACATATTATTAAATAGTATGGCAACTTTAGACTACTTCATTGAGCAAGGGAGAGTCCTTGGGATGACTCCTGAGGAGTTAAAAGAGTTTGCACTTTCTCATTATGCCAAAGCACAGAAGGATGAAGAGAAAAAACAAAAAGCTGAGGAGAAAAAAATGGAATTGGAAGCTGAACAAAAGAAATTGCAGATGCAGGTGGAGGAAAGGAGAATCCAGATGGAAATGGAAAAAGAAGAAAAAAGACTACAAAGAGAAGCCGAGGAGAGAAAGGCAAAAAGGGAACATGAGGAAAAACTGTTAGCATTTGAATTAGAAAAATTGAAGTTGACAAACATGGGTAATGTTAATCAATCATCTGGTGGTAGTGGTAAACCTTTTATTTATAAGATCAAGCTACCAGCATTTAATCCATCCAGTGACGACATAACAGTGTGGCTAGATAGATTTGAACGTTCTTGTCGAAATCATAATGTGGATAATCACAATATGCTAATCAGTTATCAGAGATACTGAAAGGTGACACTCTGACTAGTTTAAGCTTGGTAGAAGAGGCTGACCAGGATAATTATGATGTTATCAGAGCAGCCTTATTGAAAAAAATATCAATTAACAGAGGAAGGTTACCGTCTTTTGTTTAAGAAAATGGTACCTGAATCAGGGGTAGAATTCTCAGAATTCATTGCAAGGACACGTCTTACATTTAATCGTTGCATTGAGTTGTCCAAAACAGAAAAGACATATGAAGCCCTTATGGACTTGTTGCTCAGAGACAAGATTATGTCAAGTGTAAATAAACCATTCCTTGAATTCCTACATGAGCGTAAACCTAAGACACTAAAAGAAATGGAGCAATATTGTACCCAATACATCACGGCACATCCGGACGTAGCTATTAGCAATGCTAAGGTTAAGGAAAGTATGCCAGTTGCTTCAGCAACACCATACAAACCTAATTATTCACACAAATTTCAGGGACCACAAAACAGGTTTGATAAAAAGGGTAACCATAATAGTTATCAAAACCAAGGTAACCAATCATTTCAGGGTTCTTCTGTGAAGTACTGGAGACGAGCCGACAGCCCTCGATTCAGGGGTGGTCATAATTATAGGAATTTCCGCAGAGGAAGTCATTATAGGAACTATCCAAGTCATCCATCATGGAGACAACAAGACCATAGTTATAGAGATACTCATTATAATGAATATGATAATGGTAACCAGGAGAACTATGACTCAAACCCAAATAGGGGTTACAATAGAGGAAACAATAATGATTACAGAGGCAATAATAATCGAGGTAGATCACAATACAAAAAACATAAATCACATTATCAGGCAAACTCTGCACAGCAAGAGTCACATGAAGCCTACAAACAGACTAAAGATAATAATGATGCTAATAATATGGCATGTTCCGCTTTTGATTTTGGGAGAGCATCTCAGTGCCCCCAATGCAAAACATTATTTGAACCAACTACGGTGTCCACTTTAAGTTGTGGCCATCCTCTTCCCGCTCTTCCTGCGTCAGTCGCGCATGATGGAAGAGGTTCTCTTGTCTTACATAAAGGTTTAGTAAATGACAATCCAGTCTCAGTTCCTTTTGATTCTGGATGCACCACAATTGGTGTTAGGCAGTCACTTGTAGATCCTTCTCGTGCCACAGGAAAAGTAGTCAAATGTGTAACATTTGGCGGCACCTTAGAGAAATACTCTACTGCTATCATTAAGATTGCTACTCCTTTCTTTACAGGAGATGTACACGCATGTCTTCTGCCGAATCCGATCGCTGATCTTATCATCGGTCGTATTCACGGAGTCAAAGAATGCACTCCACAACAAATTTCCGTTTGGGAAAAACAAAATATGCAAACTGCTAATGCTGTAGTCACTAGAGCTCAAGCTCTTAATATGCCTCAAACTTCATCTACTGAAGATAATGAAGTGAATAACCAAGATGATCCCTTGGTAATTTCTCGTGACTCGTTTATAAAACAGCAAGAAGATGATCCGACTCTAAAGAAATTCTTCACTCTTGCAACAAAAGGTGATCCGAATAAAGATACAAAGCGTAAATCTTGGATTACAATGAAGAATGGCGTACTTGTACGTATGGTGCAAGACTCCACTAAGTTAAGTCATTCTCAGATTCTTGTGCCCAAGAATTTGAGAGTTAAAATTTTGCAGAACGCTCACGACTCTCAGTGTGCTGGACATATGGGTTTTTCCCGTACAAAGTCAAGAGATCTTGCGGCTTTCTTTTGGCCTTTTGTGAACAAGGACATACGGATTTATTGTCGATCTTGTAAAGTATGTCAAGAGGTCAAATCCAAAGGTCCACGCCATGCTGCACCTATTCAGGCTGCAGACATTCCTATTCGACCATTTCAGAAAATGGCGATAGACATCATTGGTCCATTTAAGATCAAATCTGCTAGAGGACATCAGTTTATCTTGACGTGTGTTGATATGTGCACACGTTGGCCAGAGGCTATTCCTCTGAAGAGCATTACTACTGCTGACATTGCAGATGCTCTTTGGCTTATATTTTCTCGTCTGGGATTCCCCGGAGAGATATTATCAGACCATGGCACCCAACTAATATCGGATACCATGTCTCAAGTAATGTCTACTCTGCAGATAGAGAGATCTTTGAGTAGTATCTATCATCCTATGTCCAATGGGATGGTCGAACGGCTAAATGGAACACTCAAAATCTTACTAGGGAAGATAACTGAGGATCATCCTCAAGATTGGGACAGGGTTTTACCCGCGGCCCTCTTCGCTTACAGAGAGGTCCCCAATGAACATACAGGATTTTCTCCCTTTGAACTTGTCTTTGGCGCGCCACCGCGCGGCCCTATGTCTTTGCTTCATGATCTCATAACCGCTGATAATATTACCGATGACACAAAATCTTCTTACGAATATGTCATCACGCTGAGACAAAAGATTATCAAAGCATGCAAATTGGCAACTTCTTCTTCTGAATTTGCTAAACAGAAGGCAAGACAATTTGCCAATAAGAAAAGAACCTTACGACAACTTTGTCCTGGTGACAAAGCATTTGTTTTGCTACCTTGTAGGGAAAACAGACTTCTTATTTCTTGGAAAGGTCCGTACGATATAATCTCGAAAATTTCCGATGTTGACTACATTGTCGATATTGATGGAAAGCATAAAACATTCCACATCAATATGCTTACGGAATTCCATGAACGTCCGGATTATTTACAGCCTATTTTCCAGGCAACGGACGATTCACCAGTCCAACATGGTCATTACTCATCACTGTCCGTAATACAGGATGAGGAAACAAGTTTTTCGGATGTTAATCTTCCGCTTCCGATGATTCCACTTCATTCTAGTGAATCATGGAAAAATGTTACTGTCTCTCCTGATTTATCTCTAGGAGAACAGCGACAAGTTTCGGCCTTATGAACGCACCAGCTACATTCGTACGCATGATGCGTTGAATCCTATCTTATCGGGCAGATGTCATTGCGTACCTAGACGACATCTGTCTTTTCAGCGATACTTGGGAAGATCACTATTCGGGGTTAGTTGAATTACTGTCTACTCTACGCGAGTATAACCTGACAGCGAAACCCTCTAAAGCCTGCATTGGTTTTAGCGAAATTTCTTTCCTAGGCCATCGAGTTGGTCATGGTTTCCTAAAGACGGAGAACCATAATATCACTAAGATACTTAACATCTCTATTCCTAAGACTAAAAAGCAAGTGCGAAGTCTCTTAGGTCTTATTCAATTTTATGGAAGATTCATTCCGAATCTATCCTCTATTATGGCACCTCTTTCTACACTACTAAAGAAAGGGTCGCCTAATATGGTTCACTGATCACAGGAATGCCAATCCTCTTTGGATAAGATTAAAAATTTGTTTTCAACACCACCCATTTTAGTGTTACCTACTACAGATAAGACATTTGTTCTTCGTAGTGACGCTTCATCCACTGGGATTGGAGCGGCACTAATGCAAGAGTACTCTGGAACTCTGCATCCTGTAATATATATCTCCAGAAAACTTAATGCTGCAGAAAGGAATTATTCGGTTTTAGACCGTGAACTATTGGCTATGGTCTGGTCAATTCTCAAACTACAAAGATTCCTTCTAGGCGCACATTTCATAGTAGAAACCGACCAGAAAGCTCTTACGGCTATACAGAGTAAGAATTTGAAGAGCTCGAGGTCTACTCGATATGCAATTGCTCTTCAACCTTTTCATTTCTCAGTACGAGCTATCCGTGGATCAGATAATGTGATGGCAGACATTTTGTCTAGATGCCCACATGATTCCACCTAACTGTTGGGTCTTGGACTTCTTAACACATCTAACTCTACAACAGTTCTTTTTCTATATCAAGATACATACACATTGTAATTTGTTATATAGTGATCGTATCACTATTGTCACTACGTTCATTGATATATATTCACCGCTGTTCTTTGATGAATTTTCTTCTTTGTCAATCATGTACTTATAGTGCTTAAATATGAAATTGTTATATGCATTGTGTCATTGCCAGCATTGTAGTATACGTTGGTGGCACCTGTCGTGTGGTGAGTACTGGGGCAACGACAACAGTAGTTTTTGCCAGGAATAGTCTATGAGATATTAGATATAAGGTCTCTAGAAATTGGCTCGTTAAGAAAGAAAAAAAGACCTATTCGAGATAGGGACAAGAAGACAAGAATGCGAATGCTTTCCACTAGACAGTGTTTTCTAATTAATTATGGAAAGAGTTCTGTTTCCCCACGACCTTAGCTTCTGCTCTTAGATCCCGTAAAGAAAAAGCCCACCAACCTCATCTGAGTAGAGAAAAGTTCCTATAGGTGAATATGTAACACCGACAGCACGAGTGATACATTAATAAAATCGATAATGATCAAACGATCGTTGGGTTTATTAATGAAATATCCACACATATAGGGTTAGTAATGGTTAGAACGTGATGATGGTGAAAGACGATTCACACAAAACACACAGATGAAATAATAAAATTGCAGTTAATTAAGTAATAGTTAATTAAGAATGAACTGGTGTAAAGTGAAATGATGATGATGTGATATAATACGTGTTACCAAAATGGTGAGTACTCTACACAGTCCATGTGTCTCTAAATGCTTCTCCTAGATATGAGGATTCACATGTATGCATAAAATGTCCCAAGTTGTTATACGTTATGTCGAGTGGGGTATCTCTAAGCTGAGGACGTTCTGATGAATACTGTTGTCGTACGGAGAACGCTGACGAGATATCTATGTATATTCCTTCACTGTTTGAGTATATCTCTGTAGTGTTGATCAACAGTTAATAGCTGTCATATGAACAAAAGGTCTGTTGTCTAATCTCCCGAGGGTACTGGCCAGACTGGATATCTTCACGAATCGGTAGTAATATGTAGACTCATAACCTTGCATATGTAGTCGTGATTCATAAAATATATATATATATATAGTCTGCTTCATAGAATGCGCTTAAGAGGGTGTTGCCCTTGCTATAAATATGCGATTCCTCTTTTGAGCTCTTTTGCTTGACTTCAGATAATAATGATCTTTCGAGTGATTTGAATTTATGATGACTCTGTATTGAACTTGTGATAACTCTGTATTGAACTTGTGAGCAAGCAGTATATGGTGACGAAAAATGCTGCGTCCACCTTCTGACTTGTGGGTGAGACAATATTCCTTTTTAATTGAGGAATGAAAGATGTCCTATGGCGAATTCTGCTAGCCAAATGTCCGTTTTTGATAACTTATTTCTGGTTAGACGTCAGACACGTTGCGTGTAGACTCAGACTTCTGATGAACTGAAGACACACAAAAATCTTCGTAAGTTTTTCACATTTAACATCACTGGTTGACTTGCATTTAAACTACTGCTCATTATTCATCTCTCTCTCTCTGAGTTCAATTCTAATGATGTTAAATATCTTGTGCATGAGAGTGTGTGCGCATGGGAGACTGTGATGATGATACAGGTGAAATATGAACTATTAATTACCTCCTATCGTCCTATCATCTTCTAGGAAAATCTTTTGATTTTATTAATCAGTTATGCCAAGAATTATTTGAAACTTTATCTTTCGCACATTTTAGCTGTGAGGTTAAAATAAACAAAAATAAGAAAATGTATTAATAAGTATAAGATCTACTAACCTTCTTTTCCCTTCGCAAAATCCTTTAAGAACACAATTCATCACAGAACTGAATTATATCCACTCTGAATAAACACGTGTATTAGGCTAGGCGTTTTTGGGATTAATCTCTTCCTCACAATGTAAAAAACTGGACTCCTTCCTCTTGCAAACTACGCAGTAGATTATATTTCTGCCAGTCCCATATGGGTTTTTTGTACAGCTCCGCCCATACCAACCAATCCTTAATGGCCCCTCTGGTCACTCATTCACAGGATCGCTCTTGTCCCCTGTCAGTCCAAACGTGGGTGTAGTTTGACCTCTGATTGTTTATTGTTCACCTGGCCAAGGTGGGCGTCCAATGTGGTAAACCAACGCTTGTCTGAACCGCGGCCGACCAAAGATAACACCATTACAGCATGAGACGTTTTCCCCTGGCCAATCTGGGCGTCCAATGTGGTGTCACAGAAATTACAGCATGCCCAGATGTTTGATTAGGATGACCAGATGTGTTTTCACCAGATTTATCACGATGCAATGTGGGCTTCAAACGATAATGTCAGGCATGGGGACTCAATCAAAGGACTTTTATTTCCCCCGATGAAAGAACAACTGTGGTTCTCTAGACACCGGTCGCGAGTAATCACAACGATGAAATAGCAAATGTGGGTCGCAAATATGGGATGAAAGAGCAAATGTCGGAGAAAATACAATATGAAAAATGTAGGAAAAGATGGGACAATAAGGCCTTTGCGCTCGTTTATCACAATAGCCCCTCCTCAAGTGTGATGTCAATCGTACTCAGGAGAGCTTAGCCTTCTTCCTCGGGATTCCTTAATCCTTTTCCTCATCTTCGTTTTTCTCTCCGGTATTAACCCTTTCCTCTACTTGTCTGTGCTCTCCGTCCTGCCTCATATGATGACGGCTTAAAAAATCCGCTCCTACGTTATGTTTTCCTTGGATATAGTCCACTTGGAACGTGTAAGGTTGTAGAACAAGCGACCACCTCATCAGTCTAGCACTCAAATTCTTTGAATTGGCGAGGAAGGTCAGAGGTTGATGATCACTCTGGATTGTAAATTTCCTTCCGTACAGGTATGCTTGAAATTTTTGTATTCCCCAGACGAGGGACAAACATTCCTTTTCGATTGTGGAATAGTTTTGTTCTGCTCGGTTTAACTTCCGACTCGCATATGCGACCGGAAATAGATTTGGTGGGCTTCTGTCATCTGGCTGTAGTAATGTAGCCCCGATTCCAATATTACTGGCATCTGTGCGCAAGATGAATTTTCTAGTTAAATCCGGAAGCCGTAAAATAGGTTTTGTGGTGAGTTTCTCTGTTAAGAGTGCATATGCATGTTCACATTCTGCTGACCATGTCACTTTATCTGGGTTTCCTTTCTTGGTTAGCAATGTAAACGGCGCACAGAGGCTATTAAAATCCTTTATATATCTCTGGTAGAATCCACAGAGAGATACAAATGACCGGACATCCCTTTTTGTGGACGGTCTCGGTGCATTTCTCAGCTTCTCAACGTTTTGAGTCTCGGGGAACATGGTCCCATGGGATATAGTATGTCCTAGGAACTCTAGCTGTTCACACCCAATTTGACATTTGGTTGGGCGGGCGATTAGTCCCGCTTCTCTGAGTCTGTTCAACAGCAAGGATAGCGCTGATATATGTTCTTCAAACGATTCAGTAGCTACTAGGATATCATCCATAAAATTGCTGATGGCGGGATGATTCAAAGGATCCAATAACTTTCGCATCATCCTTGTGAAGACACTAGGAGCATTGTTCAGTCCAAATGGCATCACATTAAACTCGAAGTGTCCATCTGGAGTACTGAAGGCTAACAATTTTTCTCCAACAGCAAGTTCCCTATCCTTGGCTTTCTTGTTATAGTATTCAGTATGCTTCTTTCTGGCTCTGCGAAGGTTGTCATTAGCCAGTTTCCAGCCCGCTTTCAGTCGAGACGTCAACTCATTTACATACTGAATTGATGAGGTGACACTTTCCTCTGCCTTCTCATCTGTCCAAGTCAGCAGCAATGCTTCCAGTGGACCTTTTATAGGCCGACCAAACAACAAGGTGGCCGGTGCCATTCCTGTGGAATTGTGTGGGACTTCCCGGTATGCGAATAATGCAGCGGGTAAGTATACATCCCATGTTTCAGGTTTTTCACTTGCCAGCTTCCTGAGAATAGAAATGAGCGTACCATTGAACCGCTCGACTTGACCATTTCCTTGTGGGTGATAAGGAAAGCAATGATAATGTCTGGCTTGAAAAATCCTGAACACTTCTTGGGTTAGCTTTCCCTTGAACTGGGAACCATTGTCCGTCAATATTTGATGTGGGAAGCCTAACCGGGTGAATATTGTCAACAATGCCTCTGCCACATGCTTAGAATCTATAGATGCCATGGCTACGGCCTCTCCCCACATAGAGCATGTATCAACTAGAGCTAAGATATAACTATTCCTTCTCTTAGTCCTAGTGAGGGGTCCAACAATATCCACTGCAACTCTCTCGAATGGAGTACCCATGATTGGCATTTCTCCTAGAGTTGCTGGTGCAGTCCCATGCTTGGGGGCTACACGTTGACACTCTGGACAAGATTTCACATATCGTTTGATATCTTCCGTGATCCCTGGCCAGTAATAGTGACAAGCTATCCGTTGACTAGTGGCACCAATTCCCATGTGTCCACTAAATGGAATAGCATGTGCTAGCTCCATAACTTTTTCCCTGTATGATTTTGGTACTACCAGCTGTCCATGTCCTTGAGGTCCTGTACCAGCTTTTCTATACAGTAGTCCATTTTTCATATACAAGTCTCCTTTTTCTGGAGGGTTATGGGCCTTTGGCAATTTTCCAAAACAAGGCTTCAAGGTGTCATCTTCTGATTGAGCCTTTTTCATCTGTTCTGGCTGAGTATTGTTAGGATTTTCCTCCTCGTTTTTGGTGCTCGACCTGGTCTGGACTGCTGCCAGGACAACAGGTTTTACTGGGTCACCCAAAAATACATACCTACACCCCAATATCAGCGGGTATATAGGGTCATCTATCATTGCGGCTGTTATCACTCCTTCCACGTAGCGAGATTTCACATTGATCCTTGCTATAGGAAGTGTCATGGTTGCTGTTCCCTTAGTTGCCCCTTGTATTTCCACGGTTTCTGTGGTAATTTGATCAGAGTGCACTAGGGTTGAACTCACAACTGAGTCGAAATCCAGGCCGGTATCGTATAAGCACATGACTCGATTGCCGTTCACGGTTACGAGCTCACTCACAGGGGGATGACGGAGGCTATTCTGACTCCCTGTCAGTTCCATCATATCTGTCCTATTCCCTGTTGCTAAACATGCAGCGTGATGAGGGGTTTTCCTTCTACAATCTACAGTGTTGTGGTTGCTCATCTTACAAATTTTGCACCACTTATCTCCCTGTTTGTAGGGTTTCTTTTCCTGAGTCTGAGGGTTTTTGTCCTTATCATCAAATCTTGGCTTATTTCTGTACTGTTGGTCCTTTTGGTCAACCTTGGTATTTTGTGGTGGTGGCTTATATCCTTCTACTTGCTTTCTTTTTGTTCCTACCAATTCAGCTTGAGCTGCTTGGTACCTCTCTGCACATTTCAAAGTGTCTTCCAGCCTCTCTGCTCCTTGTTCCATAAGGAATTTCCTCATTTCTTGAGACATGGAATCTTTCACTTGCTCTAACATAATCATTTCTTTCAGATCCTCATAGGTTTTCTGATACTTACCTAAACTACTCCATTTCAACAAATACGTTTCTAGCCTAGCTGAGAACTGGTTATATGTTTCTCCAGGTAGAGGTTTAGAAGTTCTAAATTTCTTCCTATATGCCTCAGAGTTCTTTTCATACCGGATCAGTAAGGCTTGCTTTAGTATTTCATAATTTTCCTGATCTTCCTTGGGGAGTTTCAGAAACACATCATATGCAATACCTCTCAATCCCTGGGATAACTTTAAACTCCATTTCTCCTTTTCCAGTCCATATGTAGAGGCTAGCCTTTCATACCTATCCAGGTACGACTCGATTGCGTCCTCCTTTTCAACAAATGGATCTAGGTGGAAGTTCATGGCCCCATTTGCCATGTTCTGAAAAGAGCTATTCTCAGAACGTGGTGAGCTGTTACCATGGATGCTAGTCCCAGCCTGAAGTTCCAGTTCAAGCTGTCTCATTTTCAGCTCATGGTCTCTCTCTCTGCTTGTAACCTCCGTTCTTCTCTCTCTGCTTGTAACCTCCGTTCTTCTCTCTCAGCTTCTAATTTCTTGGCTTCTCTCTCTGCTTCTAATTTCTTAGCTTCTCTCTCCGCTTCTACTTCTAATTTCTTGGCTTCCCTCTCTGCTTCTACTTTCTTGGCTTCTACTTCCAATTTCTTTTCTTCTCTGTCCATATACTTTTCACATTCCGTCGTGACATACTGGACCAGATCATCACCACTCTTGCCAAGCTCTTTTCCCACCTGCAGTGTAGCAGACCTAAACTTGACCAAGTCAGCCATGATGTATCTGTAGTCTAGTAGGGTAAGCTGTCTTACTCAAAATAAATCACTACAATATAATTAACTTAATTAAAATTAAAGTTAATTAAACTGACTTCACCATATATGAAACAGCTTTCTTTATCTGTACTCAATGGTACTCCTAAAAAATATTTATTTCCTACTATGGTAACTCTTTCCAAAAATTAAAAAATTTTTTTTTTCTACACAGCAGAATTAGAAAGTTGGCTCAGGAATATCAAAGATATATCCCGGACGAGCCCCCACTGTAGCGGGAGGTTAATTAGATGTAGATATCTATATAGGAATCCAGGTATGTCATATGCTACCAGGATAGTATGCCAGTACAGAATTCTGGTCTTACAAGTAATACCACAGTCTTAGAAATAAGCACTGGTGTATGGCTATCATAGAAATAGTCAGACGGTGAAAACCCTGGCCAGTTGGTAAGAAGTTGTACCAGGATTTAAGGCGTCTCCTCCCTATGACTATCTTATGATTCCTTATATTCTAGGGGCTAAGTAAAATAAACATTCACTGAAACCACAAATGGAAGAAGTGAATAAAGTCCTCAGGTACAGTTAAAATAGTTTAATAATTACACTAATATTCTATTTCTACTAGACTAGTTGGAAAAGAGCATACACATATATATAAAAGTATTCACACAATTACTATTATTGTCTGTTTAGTCTTCAAGATCTTGAATATTAAAGTTACTGCAATTTGCAATCACTGTTTTTAGTCTCTTGACTTTCCCATTAATTGTCATCAGTTGACTGAACTATGGATTTTCACTATTAGCTGTTTTATATATATTGGTGGTCAGTGTCTTAACTGACACTTATCTGTTCAACTTGATACTGCTGACACTGAACTGTCCTTTGCTGATATCAGACTTGGTAGACCCAACAGTAGGGATGCCAATGACCAGTTGAAGTTCACTCTTTGGGGTCCTGCACTTTTGTGGGATTGCCTCTGATGAACGACACAGGCTTCTGATACTGGACAGTCTGGTTTGAGTTATTTCATGGAACCCTCCGACTCCAGATACTGACTGAAACTTATGGCGATTCGCTCACACTTCAGATAGATGTAGGTTAGTGGCGATTATCTGCCGTCCGTCCGTCTGTCTCAAACCTCTTTCGATGTGTATCCCTCCAGTTTTACCGATACGTTTATATACGCATAGCGCGGACGTATCGGAGGGTACCGACGTCACAGCTTAAACCTAGGCCTGAAAAATCTTTCCCGAACAGCGGTTTCAGCCGATCTGTGCGTCGACTGAAATTTTGCCTTCCTCATTCTCGGCATATATAATATCCATATTGTTCCATCTTATCTAGTTTTATACAGCCGATAAATCTATATCTTCCTATCCCTGTAATTTCCCAAACTGTTATTTGTTGATTTTAATATTTAGAACAGAAGTAGGTTTATACGCTGTTAGCGTAACTGTGGGCAGCCGAAATACGCATATATCTCCGTAAATGAGAACTTCCTACCGTTCCTTCTTATATGCAATTATACACAAACCTTCCCTGTACTAAAATGTAAAATCCTTTTCATAATGATTCCCTGTTGCTTTTATTTATCGTTGGCGATTTCCTCTGTCTGATACACATTTCGCTGATACGCCGCCATTTTGAAAGCGGTCAATCGATCGTTGACGGGTTTATAAATTTACATGAACCCGTTTGCAATGACTTGAAACCAATTTTGCGACACTTCCCTATAAGCAAATAATGCGACAGGAAGATACTGATCCCAAGTTTCTGGCTTCTCCTGTGCCAACTTCCGAAGAATAGAGGTGAGCGTCCCGTTAAACCGCTCTACTTGCCCGTTACTTTGGGGGTGATAGGGCGAAGTATGGATATGCCTAGTCTTGAATATTCTAAGCACCTCCTCTGTCAACTTGCCTCTAAATTGTGACCCGTTGTCTGTGAGAATTTCATGCGGGAAGCCCAATCTAGTAAAGATATCCAGTAAAGCGTCAGCTACATGCACTGAGTCGCATGCTGGCATGGCTATGGCTTCGCCCCACATGGAACAGGTGTCCACTAAGGTAAGGATATGGGAGTTCCTCTTCTTAGTTCTCAGCAGAGGTCCAATTATATCCACGGCCACTCTTTCAAATGGGGTACCCAAGATTGGCATCTCCCCAAGGGTCGCGGGTGCCGTCCAGTGTTTTGGTGCAACTTTCTGGCACTGAGGACAAGACTTGACGAAACGTTCAATGTCGCCGGTGATCCCTGGCCAATAATAGTGGCAGGCGATCCTTTGAGTCGTGGCGCTCATTCCCATGTGTTCACTAAATGGGATAGAGTGGCCCATCTCAAGCACCTGGTTCCTATAGGTTGCAGGAACTACTAATTGGTTGTGTTCCTGTCCTTCATTTCCAGCCCGGCGATACATCAATCCATTTTTCATAAAGAAGTCTCCCTTGGTAGGTGGGTTGTGTGTCCTAGGTAATTTTTTAAAACAGGGCGCCAGTGAGGAATCTTCCATTTGGGCCCTCTTCAATTCCCCGGGGAGGATATTGGTAGGAGGTTCCCGCTCTGCGTCTTTTTTTGACTGTCCTCTAGTCTGTACGGCCGCTATGACTAGTGGTTGAGTAGGTTCTCCAAGGAACACATATCTACATCCCAAGATTAAAGAGTAGATTGGTTCTTCCATTATAGCTGCACGAATCTCTCCTGTCACATAACGAGATTCCACTCTGATAAGTATAATTGGCAGTGTCATGGGTGCAACATCCTTCGTCGGACCTTGGATGTCGACACTCTCTTCTGTTATCTGGTCAGGGGTGACAAGAGATGCCCTGACCACCGCATCGAAAGCAAGTCCTGTGTTATAAAGGCACTCCACAGATTGTCCGTTTACGAGAACTGATTCGATGACAGGATGATGAGAAACGTTTCCGGTCCTCTGCTCCTTCCGGGGTGACGATTTTGTCTGCAGACAGGCAGCATGTTGGGGAGGAGGTCTGCGCTTGCACTCATTAGTGTTGTGATTGTTCAAGCGACAGTACTTGCACCATTTATCTCCCTGTCTCTGGTGTGGCGCAGCATTTTTCTTGTTTTGCTCTTTGTAGTTATCTTGTTTTGCGTGCTGTTTATGCGAGATGTGTGGTCCTTTGCTTTGTTGGTCTGGTTGGGAGCGAGGAGGTTGCTTTGGCGCCTGATCCGAAAACTTCTTTCTGGCTCCTTGAGACTCCATGAGAGCATTTTGGAATCGCTCTGCTAGTGTAAGAATATTTTCTAACCGGTCAGCGCCGTTTTCAGTGAGAAATCTACGCATTTCCACCGACATAGACTCTTTTATTTGCTCTATCACAATCAGCTCTTTCAACCCGTCATAGTTCTCGGTAACGTTTCCCAGTGTACACCACTTCACTAAGTAGTCTTCAATACGGGCTGCGAACTGTGAGAAAGTCTCTCCGGCCTCCTTCCTAGAACCTCGAAATTTTTTTCGGTAAGCCTCTGAATGAAGCTCGTACCTCACCAAGAGAGCTTTTTTCAATGCCTGATAGTCATCTTGCTCTCCGGCCGGAAGTTTATTAAAAACTTCGTAGGCGGCTCCTCTTAGGCCCTGGGAAAGTTTCAAGTTCCACTTCCGTTCTTCAAGTCCAAACCCTGTTGCAAAGCGTTCGAAGCGGTCTAAAAAGGCGTCCATGGTATCGTTCCTTTCTGAAAAAGGTTCCAGCGGAAAGTTCATGGCGTTGGGTGGTGCAGGTTGCGAAGTAGGCACACCATCTGAGTGGTGTGAGTACCTTCCATCAAAGTTGGAAGCCGCTGCACTTTTTGCCAGCTCTATCTGATTGGTCTGTCCCTGGATTTCCAGTTGCTTCATGTTAAGTGCATGCTCTGCTGCTTCTTTCCGCTCCGCTGCTTCTGCTGCGGCTTTCCGCTCTGCTGCTTCTGCTGCTTCTTTCCGCTCCGTTGCTTCTGCTGCGGCTTTCTCCTTCTCCATTGCAAGTTTCTGCACTTCCATCTCTCTTGCATGGAGTTTATCAGTCTCCTCACTCACAAATTTCATCAGATCTTTTCCACTTAACCCGTATTCACGCCCTGCCTCCATTAAACTAGTTCTAATTTTTGCAGCATCTGCCATGATATGCAGTATGGGTTCGCGAAGGGAAAAATTTGCAGTGACCTCTAAACAAATTGTTTAGACTCGCACGCTTTAAAACGCTAGTAACTCTTTATCCCAAGCTCAAAAATGGCCACCCGGTGCATTTTTTTCAAAACAGAAACACGTTCACTCTTAAACCATGCGGTATTTAGAATGTACTTGCAGTTTAAATTAGTAATAAAGTTTCAAATAGTTCTTTAAATTAGTAATCAAGTTCAAATAGTTCTTTAAAAAAAAATCACTCACTCAGCATATTCTGAAAATTATAAAACAGATTATCTCGAAGTTTTCTATGAAAAATTTGCTAAATATTTATGATAAAAATTTTCCCAGCAGTTACAGAAAAAGATTTTAAAAAATCAGTTCCCTACAGTATCTTCTGTTCTCAAAAAGTGCTTACTCTGTCCGTTTGATACTCAATTTAAAAAGTATCACTCGTGCTTTAGAGATATAAAATATCCCCCCTATGAAATAGAAAAATTATAGTAAGAGTCAGTCTAGAAGGTAATCCCTCAAAATGCCAACAAATTTTGCAATTATCGCAACTGTATAGCAGGGATGAAAATGTGATTTATCACACTTCTAAGTCCGGGTTCACTAATCCCAAGACGAGCCCCCAATTGTCGTGTGGTGAGTACTGGGGCAACTACAACAGTAGTTTTTGTCAGGAATAGTCTATGAGATATTAGATATAAGGTCTCTAGAAATTGGCTCGTTAAGAAAGAAAAAAGACCTATTCGAGATAGGGACAAGAAGACAGGAATGCGAATGCTTTCCACTAGACAGTGTTTTCTAATTAATTATGGAAAGAGTTCTGTTTCCCCACGACCTTAACTTCTGCCCTTAGATCCCGTAAAGAAAAAGCCCACCAACCTCATCTGAGTAGAAAAAGGTTCCTATAGGTGAATATGTAACACCGACAGCACGAGTGATACATTAAAAAAATCGATAATGATCAAACGATCGTTGGGTTTTACCAACGGGCTGATCACCCGTTTGCCAGTCACTTCGATTACGGAAACAACAGCAAATGGATTGATTTGCCATTGCCCTAAAGACGCCAATAGGCGTGATGGGAAACAATGGCAAAGAAAACCTATCTGCTGTTGCCCTAAGACGCCACTAGGCGTAATGGCCACTGACTGCTTTGACGGTCGGTGGCTAAGGACGGAAGAAGAAGAAGAAGATCGTTGGGTTTATTAATGAAATATCCACACATATAGGGTTAGTAATGGTTAGAACGTGATGATGGTGAAAGACGATTCATACAAAACACACAGATGAGATAATAAAATTGCAGTTAATTAAGTAATAGTTAATTAAGAATGACTGGTGTAAAGTGAAATGATGATGATGTGATATAATACGTGTTACCAAAATGGTGAGTACTCTACACAGTCCATGTGTCTGTAAATGCTTCTCCTAGATATGAGGATTCACATGTATGCATAAAATGTCCCAAGTTGTTATACGTTATGTCGAGTGGGGTATCTCTAAGCTGAGGACGTTCTGATGAATACTGTTGTCGTACGGAGAACGCTGACGAGATATCTATGTATATTCCTTCACTGTTTGAGTATATCTCTGTAGTGTTGATCAACAGTTAATAGCTGTCATATGAACAAAAGGTCTGTTGTCTAATCTCCCGAGGGTACTGGCCAGACTGGATATCTTCACGAATCGGTAGTGATATGTAGACTCATAACCTTGCATATGTAGTCGTGATTCATAAAATATATATATATATATAGTCTGCTTCATAGAATGCACTTAAGACGGTGTTGCCCTTGCTATAAATATGCGATTCCTCTTTTGAGCTCTTTTGCTTGACTTCAGATAATAATGATCTTTCGAGTGATTTGAATTTATGATGACTCTGTATTGAACTTGTGATAACTCTGTATTGAACTTGTGATAACTCTGTATTGAACTTGTGAGCAAGCAGTATATGGTGACGAAAAATGCCAAATGTCCGTTTTTGATAACTTATTTCTGGTTAGACGTCAGACACGTTGCGTGTAGACTCAGACTTCTGATGAACTGAAGACACACAAAAGTCTTCGTAAGTTTTTCACATTTAACATCACTGGTTGACTTGCATTTAAACTACTGCTCATTATTCATCTCTCTCTCTCTCTGAGTTCAATTCTAATGATGTTAAATATTTTTTGCATGAGAGTGTGTGCGCATGGGAGACTGTGATGATGATAAAGGTGAAATATGAACTATTAATTACCTCCTATCATCCTATCATCTTCTTCTTCTTCGATCCTTAACCACCGACCGTCAAAGCAGTCAGTGGCCATCACGCCTAGTGGTGTCTTGTAGGGCAACAACAAATTGATTCCACTTTGCACGGTCGGTGGCCATCCTTCGTACAGTGCCCCAACTCTGGTTCATTCTTTGCATCTCAGCCTCCACAGACCTCCGCCAAGTTGTTTTTGGTCGGCCTCTCTTTCGCTTTCCTTCAGGGGTCCAAAGCATAGCTGTTCTTGTGATGGCATCGGGGTCTCTGCTGAGGACATGACCAACCCAGCTCCAGCGTCTGCCAGCTATGATGGTGTGCATGTCCTCTTGCTTGCTACGAGTAAGCAGATCTTGGTTGGTGATGGTATTCGGCCAAAAGATGCGGTGAATTTTTCTTAGGCATGTTGTGTGAAAAGAGGACAATTTTGACATTTCCTTCTCTGTGACTCTCCAGCATTCCGCACCATAGAGAAGCACAGAAAGCACGCAACTCTGGTATAATCTTAATTTTGTGCTTGTGCTGTATTGGGAGGACTTCCAGATGTTATTTAGGCTAAAGAAGGCTGTTCTTGCCTTATTCATTCTGATGTTGATGTCTTTGCCTGCCCCACCGTCTGGTGTTACTATGCTTCCTAGGTATGTGAAGGTATCTGTCTGTACCAATTGCTGATTCCTTACTGATATGGGCTCAGGGTTGTTCACATTGAGCGTCATGACCTCAGACTTCTTTAAATTGATGTTCAAGCCCACCTGCTGTCTAAATTTATTAAGTCTATCCGTTTTTTCCTGGATGTGTTGATGTGAATGTGCCAGCAGTGCAATGTCATCTGCATATTCCAGATCTTCCAATGTAGAAAATGTAGTCCATCTTATTCCTCTTGGACTGCCCTCTGTTGTCTGGCGCATCACCCAGTCTATGACTGTTAAAAAAAGAGTGGTTGATAAGGGGCATCCCTGTCGTACTCCTGTCTTCACCTCGAAGGTTAGGTTGCTCTGCCCAACACTACACGTAAAGTTGGCATAGAGGCTTTTTATGATTGTCACTATGCAGCTAGGAATTCCATAAGCCCTCAGTATTTTCCATAAACTGTCCCTACGTATGCTGTCAAAAGCCTTTTCAAAATCAACAAAATTTATGTAAAGCTGTCTTTGCCATTCTGAGCACTGCTCTATAATGTTCCTGAGAGTGAATATATGGTCTACACATCTTCTGTTCTTTCTAAATCCTGCTTGTTCTTTCCTCAGTTTGTAGTCTACTGCCTTTGAAATTCTCTGTATAATTATCCTGCCTAGTATTTTGCTGGGAACTGAGAGAAGAGTGATTCCTCTCCAATTATTGCAGTCTGCAAGATCTCCCTTTTTGGGCAATTTGACAATTATTCCTTTGTTCCACTCTGATGGTGTTGTCCCCGTTTTCCACACTTGTGCAAATAGTGGTTCTAATAGTTCTGCTTCTAGCTCAGGGTCTGTCTTAAATAGCTCTGCATTTAAGTTATCATGGCCAGGAGCTTTACCGTTCTTTAACCCTTTGATTGCTGTGATGATTTCTTCTTTTCGTGGAATGTCTGTATTTACATCTAGATCGTTTTCAGCCTCAGGAACATTCAATTGTGTCTCTGGTATTTCCTTGTTCAGAGTTTCTCTGAAGTGCTCTGCCCATCTTGTTTCCTGTCCCTCTGCTGTCTTGATGAGATTTCCTTGCTTATCTCTTACTAATGTAATATTGTTTGCACCTTGTTTTCCGCTGATGAATTTAGTTATTTTGTATACTGTGCTTTGTTCATTTCTCAGTGCTGCCTCTTCTGCCTGTTTTGCAAGATCATCTAGGAAATTCCTTTTGTTGGCTCGGGTTTGGCGTTTAACTTCCCTGTCCAGCTGGCTGTACTGTTCGCTATATAGTTGCTTTAACCTGGGGGACTTCGCTTCTGTTTTCTTTCTTTTCATTTCCTTTCTCATCTTTATGGTGTTTAGTGTTTCTGGTGTTATCCAGTCTTGCTTCTTCCTTTCCTGGAATCCTAAGCATGATTTGCTACTTTCCTTATATACTGTTGAAATGGTGTTGAAATTCTGGTCTATATCATCAGTCAATGTCTTTTCCTGGCTTTTGGCAAATTGATATCGTTTCTTAATGTCGGCCGCAAAAGCTTTTCTGGTAAGGGGGTCCTTCAATTTGCTGATGTCAAACCTTTTCTGTGTAGTTACAGTTGGTCTAGCCCTTCTTAGTTTCACTTTCAGTTTTGCTACTACTAAATGGTGATCACTTCACACATCTGCACCTCTTCTTACCTTCACATCTTGTAATGCATGTCTCCATCTACCGTTAACCATGATGTGGTCTATCTGGTTTCTGTCCCGACCATTTGGTGATTCCCATGTTAACTTGTGAATTTCCTTATGTGGGAAAAGTGTTCCTCCAATGACCAGGTTGTTAATGCTACAGAAACTTATTAGCTTATCCCCATTTTCGTTTGCTGTTCCGCTGCCGCATTTCCCCATTGTTCTTTCATTATATGTATTGTGTGTACCAACTTTCGCATTGAGGTCTCCCATTACTATAACAAGATCATATCTAGGTGTGTCTTCCATTTCTTTCTGCAGTTGTTGATAGAATTCATCCTTGACCTCCTCATCGCTATCATTCGTTGGTGCGTAGCATTGTATTATTGTAGTGTTGGTGAATCTCCCTCTCAATCTCAATCGTATCAGTCTGTTGTTGATGGGTTTCCATTCCAGTAATGTCCTTTCTATCCCTTTCTGTAGAATAATGGCTACGCCTTCACTGTGCTGTCCATCCTCTCTTCCAGAGTAAAGTACTGTTTTCCTGTTGCTGTTTTAACTTTTCCTGCCCCTGTCCATCTGCTCTCACTTATCCCCAGGATGTGTAACCTATAGTTTCTCATTTCTGCCGTGACCTGTCTTAGTTTACCTGTCTCGTACATTGTCCTGACATTCCAAAATCCTATTCTTGTATCCTGTTTTGCGGTCAGGACATCCGTTTTCATGTCAGTGGCTTCCTTTCGGCTTTCACCACTGACAGTCATACGAGCCACAGACTCCGAATGTCCATTCCGCAGCAAAGTTTGTTCATTTGATGTTGTTTCCGTAACTTCATTATTTTTTTTTACATAGACAGGGGTGTCAGCCCTATGCTAAAACCCCCAATCTGGAGGACCAGGGTACCAGCTTTTGTCTGACCCCTACCCACACAGACCAGTCCAGCTTGGTTGAACCTACCAGGAGTAAAACTCCCACTGGCATAGCTCTGGGGATTGTCAGGGTACGCAAGCTGCCATACCGCTACAAGGTATAGGTACCATTGATGGCAGATCATCCTATCATCTTCTAGGAAAATCTTCTGATTTTATTAATCAGTTATGCCAAGAATTATTTGAAACTTTATCTTTCGCACATTTTAGCTGTGAGGTTAAAATAAACAAAAATAAGAAAATGTATTAATAAGTATAAGATCTACTAACCTTCTTTTCCCTTCGCAAAATCCTTTAAGAACACAATTCATCACAGAACTGAATTATATCCACTCTGAATAAACACGTGTATTAGGCTAGGCGTTTTGGGGATTAACCTCTTCCTCATAATGTAAAAAACTGGACTCCTTCCTCTTGCAAACTACGCAGTAGATTATATTTCTGCCAGTCCCATATGGGTTTCTTGTACAGCTCCGCCCATACCAACCAATCCTTAATGGCCCCTCTGGTCACTCATTCACAGGATCGCTCTTGTCCCCTGTCAGTCCAAACGTGGGTGTAGTTTGACCTCTGATTGTTTATTGTTCACCTGGCCAAGGTGGGCGTCCAATGTGGTAAACCAACGCTTGTCTTCACAACGATGAAATAGCAAATGTGGGTCGCAAATATGGGATGAAAGAGCAAATGTCGGAGAAAATACAATATGAAAAATGTAGGAAAAGATGGAGCAATAAGGCCTTTGCGCTCGTTTATCACAGCACCTCCCTGGAAATATTTATACTTAAGAGAAATGCTTTCTCTGAGATGTTGAGATATATTCTCACAAGTCGATCTATGCTTCGACTTTACCTTAATTTGACATTATAAATTGCTCTTATTAGTCATCTGCGCATTATTCGTGCGTTGTGAGCCTATTGTATGTTGCTCTCAGATGAAAAAAAAAAATTTCATTTTTTTCCCCGGGGGTTGCGGTAGTCTGTTACCAACAGATTACTGGTGGCAATGTATGTAGTTATTATAATATTTATTTGTCTGAGGGAAAGTATTTGTTTTTAGAATCAAAATGCTTTCCTGGTCAAAGATATATCACCCATGATTGATTGATACTTTTGTTATATGGGTTATCTCCCCTGGATATCGAATTTGGCGTATGAATCTAGATTTTGTTGGTCTGTTCCTTGTTGGGCCAGAAATAGATTGTTCTTGCTTAGGTTTATGCAGGAATGTTTATGGTCCGAGTCTATGTTTACTCCGTGTCTATTTCAGACGATTCGGTCTTATATCGTGATATCTTTGTATGTCTATGTGGGACTATTTTTCCTTGTACTGAACTATGGGGTCAGGCAGTTTCTGCGCATGCGGATAGGAAAAAGGGTCTTCCGTGATGATGGAATGCCTGGTGAATGCCATGTCGGAGACCAGTCCGAAGTTTATTGAGCGCTGTGATCTATTATGGGGAAGAAGATAGTTTCTGATATGATTATTAAGTCTATGAGTTCCCCAGTGTTTATTCTGTAACGCCAGGAGAGGGCGTATGTGTTCTGCTAGTGTATTTCCCATGCCCAGGTAAAAGAACTTTTTTTGCTGAACTTTTCCTTGCTAGGCTTAGATGGGCAGACGTCTACATGATGATTATCTATATCAATATGTCGGGATGACATGTTACCTAGCAGCACTGAATATGATTGTATGCAGCAGTTATGATGAAAGAATATGCTGATTCTTGTAGAAACATTTGTGTTCATGAACAAAGCCTTTGTTGAAGCTTTACTATGCATTTGTATAGTGAGTAATGCTCACTGGAACCAGAAGCCATTTTGGATCCTATTTTTTGTCTATCATCGATCAGAGAACAGGGATGCCCCTTATTATCAGGTGATGATTAAGAGATCACAGTTATAAAGAAAACCCAATACTGGTGGGTTAACATTGTCTTCAGAAATATTTGCTAAACTTTACCGAAAGAAATCTTCGCTAGAAAAGAGGTTCTGTCTAGGAGTCATGCTTGAACATTATTTATTAACTGACATGCTCGGTCAGTAAGGCCTGATGATTATATTTATAAACAGTGGAAATCTAAGTGCTTGTCTACGGATGTTCCATTGTAATGTTCTTCAACATGAATGCCAACTTAAGATTGTAGACCAGCGGTTCCCAACCTGTGGTACGCGTACCCCTGGGGGTACGCGACAGGACGTTCAGGGGTACGCGAAAAAAATTGAGTAATGGCGGAAAAAAGA
Organism: Oreohelix idahoensis; assembly: GCA_024509875.1. Lineage (NCBI taxonomy): Eukaryota > Metazoa > Mollusca > Gastropoda > Stylommatophora > Oreohelicidae > Oreohelix > Oreohelix idahoensis. The sequence goes on from JAMPIV010014581.1 coordinate 154,683, forward strand.
TACATATGTCAACAGTGTAAAAGACAAGTCAAAAGTTGTGAAATTAATTCAACGCTATTCTATACAACATGAACTGTGTGAGACAATCTCTGCCGTTTTTCTTGCGCGCATTTGGCGTGCTGTCTGCTTGGACTGGCGTGTGTGAAAATTTATGGCATTTCGTATGAGCACAATTCAATATTTTTACACAATAGTCTTCATTATGATGACTATGGGATTATAGTTGTGCCGTTAAATATTTCATCAACAATATGATTTGTTTAATCTTCCACACTATCTATGAACGTCTAATGTCCCGGAAATAATAGTGTCTATTCTTGACCCAAATTTTACAAACGTGAGACAGTGAGACAGTTTTTCTATATACAGTAGTTTTTGTCATTGTTTTAACTTAACTTAAAGTGATTGATTGTTCAATTCATGTATTATCAGATATGGATCAGTGGTTGAAAACCGGCACAGTAAAAAAGCTGAAACATAATGTGGAATGTGATCAATCGCCAAGTACTTCTCAGGACACTCCTAAGACTTTGGTGCAGGATAGTGAAAAGACACGATCTTCAGTTTTACATAGAGCTAAAAAGAGAAAATACAGTGACGAATACATGAAGTACGGGTTTTAGTTTATAGGAGATGAGGACTGTGCTAAGCCCCACTGTGTAGTGTGTCGGGAAGTATTATCCAATGGTAGCATGAAACCTTCGTTACTCTTGCGGCATTTACAAACCAAACACCCCAGTTATGAAAACAAGGAACGCAATTTTTTTCAGCGCCTATCAAAACAACAGAATGTGACATCGTACTTGTCGTCAGCTAACAAAGATAACGAAAATGCGGTTGAAGCCTCCTACCGTATTAGTTATCGTACTGCTAAATGTGGTAAAAATCATACTATAGCTGAGAATTTAATTTCTCCTTGTATAAAAGATGCCGTTCTGTGCATGCTCGGAGAGGAACATGTTCGCAAAATGAACGCTATTCCTCTCTCAAACAATACAATTTCAAGAAGAATGCGGAATATGTCTGACGATGTTGAAGCGACAATAATAAGTAGAATTAAAAATAGTAAATTCTTTGCTATTCAAGTTGACGAAAGCATAGATATTGCTAATTTCGCTGTTTTGCTTGTTATTGTGAGGTATTTGAAAAGCAATGAAGTTGAAGAAAACCTTTTGCTTTGTCATCCTCTGTCAGGGCTTACAAGAGGTGAGGATATATTTCATGCTATTGATTCTTATTTCAAAGAAAAGGACATTAATTGGTCTAATTGTTGTGGACTATGCACTGACGGAGCCAAGTCTATGTCAGGTTGCTACTCCGGTCTTCGCGCTCGTGTCACGAAGGTAGCCCCCAATATAACCTGGAGCCTCTGCTGCATCCACAGGCAAAGCCTTGCATCTAACCGCCTCCCTGGTCAATTAAAAGTCGTTCTTGATGAAGCTGTGAAAGTGGTTAATTTTATAAAGTCAAAGTCCACAAACTCGAGGCTTTTCAAAGCACTGTGTGAAGAGATAAATAGTCTTCATTCTACCCTGCTCCTTCATACACAAGTAAGGTGGCTCTCTCGTGGTAAAGTCCTTACCCGGCTGTTCGAACTTAGACATGAAGTCCAACTTTCTTCTGAAGACCATCCTTTTCAACTTACTTCAAAGTTACACGACTGTGATTGGCTTCAGAGTCTTGCATACGTATCGGATATTTTCCTACAAATAAACAAACTAAATTTGGCACTTCAGAATAGCTCGGTAACGATCTTCAATGTTTCAGATAAAATTAAATCTATGATTAAAAAATTAGATTTTTGGAGGTCGTGTATTGAAAAAGGCCAGCCTGAGGTATTTGAAACTCTATCTGAGAACGAGCTGCACCTCTCCCAGGAAATGAGCGAGAAAATAACTGAACACTTGAAAGGGCTAAAATCATCTTTCGAGAAGTACTTTAAGAAACCTGGAAAAGAGAACTACTGGATTGTAAATCCCTTTGAAGAAGAATATTTCCAAGCAGCCACATTATCAATCAACGAAAACGAGAAGTTGATTGAACTTTCGACTGATACTACTTTAATAGCTGAATTCAAAGGAAAATTCCTTATTAACTTTTGGGGAGACATCAGCAGAGAATATGAACAGCTGACCAACAAGGCGCTTAAGTTTCTGTTGCCATTTACAAATACTGAGCTGGTGGAGAGGGCTTTTTCTTCGTATACCTTTATAAAAAAAATAAATACCGCAGTAAACTGAATGCAGGTCCAGAATTGAGACTGTATCTTACATCACCTGAACCTGATTTTTAAAAAACTATGTGCCTCAAAACAAGCTCAAGGATCGCACTGAACATTTGTCATGGTCATGTGACATGTGTGTTATTAAAAAGTGATTTCAACTTTTAACAATAACGACGTTTTTATTTTTATTATTAATAAATTAAATGTGTTAATGTTTATTGTAACTTCTGATTTTTTTTTAATGTAACAATATATGCACTGTTTATTCACCTTTTTATTACATTGTTTTTTAATCCCGTGGTTGGCCCCTTTATTTCTGGTTGTAATCTATAAATTTTGAATAACAGCAACTATATTAATTTCAAATATTTTGCTAATATTAGGGGTACAATTTATAGAAATGGGCTGCCAAGGGGTACGCAAGTGAAAAAAGGTTGGGAACCGCTGTTGTAGACCATTGATCAACAGTATGATGATACATGTAGACCTGTTTTCCTGTAACTATACTCGTACTGTCCAAGTGTGTGCGTCCAATTAAACAGTATGAAACGACCACAGTAGTTCCAGCCATTTTTGACTTCTACATGTGATTGGAGTGAGTGTCCTGTGTACCTGTAGAACTGTCATCCATTCGCGTCTTCATTATTGATGTTTACACTCACTCATTCCATCAGAATATACGCATCTAACAGTACACCTTGTCAGGGCCCCAACAGTCGGTAACCTGACCCATTTAAAGAACTTTGTGACTGGACGAGCAATATCACAAAAAATAAGCATTTATCAGGTATGTTTATAAATTAGTATAGATCACTTCGCTAATTTTAACTTTGTTACACCTCGATTTTACTAATAATATATCTTAATGTTGTGCTTTAAATGATGCTGATATTTCAAAAATAGGTTTGTGATTTTAAACAGGATATATATAAGGTGACCAGACGTCCCGGTTTTTCCGGGACAGTCCCGGTTTTCGACCATTTTTGATAATTTGTCCCGACTTTTTTTCGATGCAATCCGGGACGCCAATTTGTCCCGGTTTTGGACGAATTTGCCAATTTGGCATAAATCTCACAGATTAAAAAAAAAAAAAAAATTATTATTCCGTGGCTGACTTGAGGGAATTTTTAATTATTAGTGAACTGGCGCCGAAACAGCACAAGAGGTTGTCAGGACCGCGAATTGGTTTTGTAGTTCCAATGTGATATTCGCAGTTATTTGAAATTTTAGGTAGTGGTAAAGTACCAAGATTTTGCGTACGGTATACGTTTATTTAATTTAAACGGTGAACTATTTGTGCATATTTTGTTATTGTTGTAAGAAAATGGTACCAAAGCGTAAATGCAGTTTCAATGAAGATTTACAAAAGGAATACCCGTTTATTAAAAAGAGTACATCAAACTCCAATGTACGATGCAATATATGTGCCTACGGGTTTTCGATAAGCCATAGTGGACGTGGTGATATTAAGAACCATATAAGCACTTTCTTGAGCTGATAAAATTGGTGACCAAGAAGAGCAATTAGCTGCTATTACAGCGCCTTTGCATACCATACAGTGCTACACAATCATACTTTCAGATCTATGGATTGCACAAGAAAAGTCTACATTTATTTCTGTACTGACAGATGCATCCAACCACAAAGAATTCAAGATTTTTTCTTTGCTTGTCAGATACTTTGATCACAGTAATGGAGTGAAAATTAAAATATTAGAGTTAAAGTCATTGCCAGGTGAAACATCTGATATTGTAAGTAGTTTTCTTAATGACTGCATAACTGAAAATGGTTTAGACATGAAAGTAGTTGGATTATGCGCAGACAACGCAAATTCCAATTTTGGAGTTGCTGAAAGGAAAGGACAGAACAATGTTTTCAAAAAACTGCAAGAAAACCTTGGACATGGTCTTATAGGAATTGGGTGTGCAGGTCATATTTTCCACAACACTGTTCGAACAGCTGCAGATGTACTGCCTGTTGATGTGGAGCTGATTATTGCTAAAAATTTATCTACTCTTAAAATCATACACAGTACGAGTTGAAAGACTCAATGAGTTTTGCCAGTTTGTGGAAACAGACTTCCAGATGATCTTAGGTTATGCTCAGACTAGGTGGCTTGCTCTGCTGCCTGCTGTTGAAAGGGTTCTTCAGATGTTCCTGCCTCTAAAATCATATTTTCAATCTCAAGACAGATGCCCAGTTCTTATACAGACATTCTTTGAAAATCCTCTATCTGAGGCATGGCTTGTTTTTGTTCACAGTCAGGCCTCTCCATTCCACGAAGCAGTGCAAAAAATAGAGGGACAGACGGTCACTGTGTTTGAAGTCATTGACAGCATCAACAGGTTGAAAACTATTTTGAAGTCCAAACTGGAGGACTGTTTCTTGCCATCAAGAGTTAAGCTAATCCTTGAAAAGCTGGAAATGGAAGGACTTCCAAAGGAGGATGTGAAAAAGTTTCATGCTAGCGTTTCTTCGTTCTATGAAACAGCTTTCAATTATTTGAATAAATGGGCTGCACAAAATTTTCAAGACCTAGAATCCTACAGCTGGGTAACGCTGAACAGAATACCAATTTGGGCAGATATTGAGATATCATCATCAGTAGTGATTCAAATATTACCTTCAGCCCGCTTTACAGAAGCTGAAATTTATGACGAAAATGTCTATATGAAGCAGTTTGTTACTTCTCAGAAAATTAGTGAATGGAGTGCCAAAAAAGCATTGCCACCACAAAGTTGATTGAAATGGTTTCCCACTTCAAAAACAATAATGTGACATTTTCAAATATTTTGAAGTTGGCAGAGTTTTTTTTCTGTCTACCTGGAACAAATACTGCAACAGAAAGAGTGATTTCTTTGATGAACAGCTTATGGGCAAGTGATAAAATACAGCTAGGTGTTGAAACTTTGAAAGCTATGTTGACAACCAAAGTGAACTGTGAGGAAACATGTGTCGAGTTTTTTAAGATGCTGCTTGCAAAGAAGGACCTATTGATAAAAATCCACTCATCTGAAAAGTACAGTTACTCAGCTTCACCTTAAGTAAGGATTATTGATGTTTTTCTCTCTTATTAGTTTAAGTAGTTAAACTTATACAGTAAAATGTATGTTATTCAATGTGATTCAAACGTATATATAAAATGTATATTATTTTAAATTGACATCAACTTGATTTTTCCGGGACATGTCCCGACTTTTGACCTTTTCTTTATCCTTTTGTCCCGATTTTTTGCATTGAAATAGGTCAAATCTACTATTTTGTCCCGGATTAGGGTTTTGAATATATGGTCACCTTAGATATATATATATATATATATATATATATATATATATATATATATATATATATATATATATATATATATATATATATATATATATATATATATATATATATATATATATATATATCTGTGTGTGTGTGTATGTTTCTATATAACCACGTGGTACCTTAACCAGACTAAGACACTGATTTTAAAACCTGATAAATAATGTTAGAAATGTACGGGCAGCATTGGCGCATCTTGCGAGTCCTTTTCAGGACAAGTCCTTCTCAGGGCTTCATTATGCTAGCAGATAGATAATACTAGTCCTTTTCAGGACTTAATATCTAACCACGTTGCACGGGCTAGCATTGATTATCAGGACTAGCACTTTTCATGGCTACTTCATGCTAGCCGATAGAAGCTAATTTCTTTTTTCGGGTCTCAGTTTTTATCAACATTACGATTCAGTTAACGGAGTAATCTAATCTGCGTCCTGATATAACCAACAGGCTTAGGTTGGAAGGGGTGTGTCTCGCCACAAAGCAAAAAGCCACGTGGTAACTACATATAAAACACTAGTAGTGTTACCACAAGAGACCAAGTGGTTGAAAATAAATTCCACTTGGGAATTATTTTAATTTAACAATTATTTAAATTTGTAGAATCAACAACAACACAGATGACAGCAGTTCTTATAAACGAAGTATCAACAATTAAACTTATCTACACTGCCACACAAGCTTCCAGTTTGGAAAAAAACGTTGTTTCCCTGACATCTTCTTCTTCCTCATTCGCCTTCAGACTTCCACATTAATGACTCTAATAAAGGCAGTAGTCAGCTCAAGGTTTCTGACATCTCCTAACAGTTTTTCGTTGACAGAAGTGGGTTGTTGCCATATGCTACTCCGTTCATTGCTGCAGGTTGGACAGGACTGCAGCAGGTATTCGGTTGTCATCGGGCTGGTGCCGCAGGGGCAGAAATCTGTTGCACCAATTTTGTACGTGTGGTATAGATGGTAGTTTCCATGAAATGATAGAAAACATTCCTGGAATTGAGAGAAAGAAGAGCCTGACCGCAACAGACAGAAAATCCATAGCGACGAAGTACATAGAGAAACCTATAAATCCATCAAAATCTCCCAACGATCCGCTACGGAGATACAGATAACACAAGGAGCGATGACTTGACAGTTGGCAAACAACATATAAGTCATCAGGGTACAGATAGTGTACTGGAATATTTACGTAAAAGCAGCTGGAATCCGTTGCACTTTACGAGCTCCAATTTAATTTAAACAAAGAGAACAGTTAGCTGCCGCGTGGCTCAGGGTGGTTGTCTCAGGGTGAATTATCAAGATAAATAGCAATAAGAGGTATGTGTGTAAAGAAATCTGAGGCCTACCAAGGTCAGATGCTAGATTGTCACTTCGCCATATGTCTGTTTCACATGAAACAATCTGTAATGGTATCTCAAGTCGGTCTACTTTTGTCTGTCCAGCTATTGTTGAAAACATCATTAATTCATTGACTAATTCAGTACTCTTCAGGTCCCTAGAAGCGTATGACGTCACTAAACTCATTGTAAATCCTCCTGTCCTGTGTTATCAGCTCAAGGTCTTGCAATGTCTTCCTCGTCCCTTTCATTTCTGTCCCTAGGTCACTTCTCCATGTGCTTTTCGGTCTCGATCTACATCTTTTGCCCTGGATATTCCAGAGCAAGGACTGCCTTGTCTCCAACAGGCTTTGTCAATCTTGTAGTCTTTATTTCTGCTGCCACGTATGCAGTTTGCTTTGTTCGTTTAATGAAAGAACATTCCAGGCACATAATCTGGAGATTTTCATAGAAGAAAAAGATGAGTAAGCAATCCAGACTACTTTCCATGGGTTGCATCATAAAGTTCCGTACACGACAACCTTCTTCTACCTTAGGTAGTCGAATTGAATTATTTCCTTCCGTTGACTTGTCCATATTATTTTAAACATATTTCGACTTATTAATACTTATTTTTCAGCTATATATTTCCGTTTTCATCTACTCCATTTATCCTCAGATGCTCATCTAATTATGAGAGTATCTTTTGGCTTCCTTAGAGCATATATTAGTCAGCATCATCTTCTTTTGCCTCTACTGTAGCTAGTGGAACCATTTCAGTTTATCAGTAATAGGTTATTGTGCACAAGCAAATATTTGGTCTGAAGTGGGTTCATTTTGTTCAGCTCTAAAGATTTTAGTGACACTCTATCCATCAGATTTAGGTTTTAAGTAAATCTTACGCTTGTCGTGAAACTACCACTAAATGTCGTGTGAAGTAAGAGATATTGATTACAGGGTTCATATGTATTGATTAATTACTGCAAAGGCACGGATGCTAGCCCCATGAAGTGTGAAGAATATCCTGAATGTCAAGACATGGTGGCCACCTGTGTTGATTAACTTGAGCAGGTCAGAAGTTATGCATCAGGTTGCATTGATTTTTCGGGCTTTCATTCACCGAGAAGAGAACCTCAAACCAAAGACTGCGAGTTCAACAATTTTTATTTATTTATTTCATAGGTCTGTTTTCATAGTGGTTTTAGTTTAATTAATGATTAGCTCGGGCTATTTAAATTTTATATGGAAATGATAATAATAATAATCTGTTGCAACATGTTGACAGTTTGCAGGTGTTTGTATTAGATAGCAGGTAGATGAAAAATTAATTCGTTCGTTTGTTTTCTTCCCGACCCACATGCACACACAAACATATACACACACACTCATGTGTATATATATATATATATATATATATATATATATATATATATATATATATATATATATATATATCGAGAGAGAGAGAGAGAGAGAGAAATAGAGAGAGAGAGACATTGACAGGGTTAACACAAGTTGTATTCTGTTATGAACTTTCTAAATGGATGGAATGGCAGCAGCTGAACATAAAAGTATATGAAATAAAACATTTAGTCATTAGCAGAATTTATGGCGTTTGACACTGTAGTTGGACAGGTGTCAAGAAGCTCATATTTCCTATATATAAAGCCAGTTTTTTTAAATAAAGGATATCACATATTAAGATAATTTGACCAACACTTAAAAGAGTTCGACTACTACGTGCAGCCGTTGCACGAGAAGAAGTCGTGCCATAGGAAATTACCTGTAAGTGATACTTTTATGTGAGCATTTTAAAAAATCATGATTGCGTGCGACCTGATGACCTTGCAATGTTGCTCACCTTTCACTAGCAAGGCTTCTATTTAACGCTGACTTTGTCAATAGGGGTAGTTCTAGTACCCCTAGTTTTTCAGGAGACCTTCTCGACGTTGGAAGACGGCCTGTGGTCAAGAAAGACGGCGAAGTTACGTCCACAATTAGATGAACGAGACGACTCAAACGAACAATGTTGACAACGAGGCACGTGTTTTGTATTGCGCATCTGTCTCTCATTTGTGTTTATTACTCGACTTTTGTATTGGATGTAGCAGGAATGGATTTTCAGTCAGGTAAGTTAGTGCGTTAATCTATTTTAAATACTTTATTCTGGCCACAGTCAATAGAATATATTTCCATTGTACTATGTGTGTGTATGTGTGTGTGTATGTATATATATATATATATATATATATATATATATATATATATATATATATATATATATATATATATATATATATATATATATATATATATATATATATATATATATATATATATGAATGTGGCTGGCTGGCTGAATTGATGTTGATGTGGTGGTAGATGGATAAAGTGAAAGTATGAATAAGTACCAGAATTGTCCAAGATAATCTCACTGAAATTTTGGCTCGAGGAAAATCTGCGGAAAATGTAGGTATGAGTTCCGCAGGAAGAAGATAGAGTGAGAATCACTGGCAGATCTATTTATAGGGATACTGGAAATTAACTGTCTCTTAACAGGTTGAGAATCCTCTGAATAGACTAAGAGCTAGTAGGTATCCAGGCCAAATTTCTCTAAGGTACTGAATTATTAGAAACAACCCCTATTAATTAAATACAAATATGACATAATCTTACGGTATTAGACATCATTGTAACACCAAAAAAGAGTCAATAACTAATCTTGATTTTAGAAAATTACAATGACATTTTACTGATGAAAATATAAAAAATATGTCATATATATGGAATATGTATCAATCAAATATGTATAGAATTTACGATAATCAAAAATGCAATAGTGTCTATAAAGTTATTGACAGCTTGTTTCAGGACTTATAGACTTTCGCTTGAGTTTTGTAAACAAAGACTATTTATACCTCATTATTAGGACTATGAAGAAGTTGACTACAGTTGCGTTTACAAAACGATTGACAGTTCATCATTAAGGACTTTAATGAAGTCCTTGCCAACAAGTCACATCAGGAATCCAGATAAGTTACACCAACAAATATCAACCACTACATTCAACTGAACTTCAGAAATGCCCTTAATGATGAATTATCAACAGTTTTTGTAAACCACTTAACTATACAACTTCATAAAAGTCCTTTACCAAGCAGTTTCTGTTTATTTAGCAAATATTACATAGCTTTTCTAACACTAAGGACTTCATAACTGAAACAGACTGCAACATTTTTTGTAAAAGAAAAGAGATTTTATCACATTGCTGGGCCGAACGGTCTTCTATAATTGTACATGTGCCAATCTTAAACGGGGTGCGCTTTGCCAAAATAAGCCAACATTTAAGTTTTATTTTTATTTTATTTTTGGTCCTTAAAAAAAAAAAAGAAACTAGCTCAAAGCTAAACAGTACACCAAAACGAAAGATCTTCTTTATTTAGACATGTGTCCTAATATAACAGGCGTAATCCGTGTGTCTCGGTTGAATGGTTCGTGTCTCACCGAAAAGAGAAACTTCTATTTAAAAAATACAGCTCAACACAATCACTGTCTTTTATATTTGAAGTTAATATGACAGAAAATAAAAATCATGTTTTTGTTTTTACAAGCAATAATGTATATATGTTTGAAAAGAACGTGCTACGAAAAACAGTAGTAAGAACGTTAAAAAAGGATGAGTTGGACTATTCTTTCTTGGTGCGCCAGGTCGGAAAGGGAAAATGTGTCTTATTAATTTGCTTCTTGCTAAAACTCGGGAGCAGAATAAAATTGCTTTTGCGATTCCATCATAAGAAATAAGAGTATTTTGGTAAAACTCGGAAGCAAAGTGACAAGCAATCACTCTTCCGGTGGAACCATAAGGAATAACAGTATTTTGTGCGGCTTGCATTTGCAATTACTGTAAACAAGGCACGAGGATAGTCACTTAAAGCGGTAGTCATTAACTTAAACGAAAATTTATTTTCACTCGAATATCAAAATATTATAGTTTGATTTTGACATTTCATAAGTTTCCTAACCAGTTACTAAACAAGCAATTTGCAATTACTGTAAACAAGGCACGAGGGTAGTCTCTTAAAGCAGTAGTCATTAATTTAAACGAAAATTCATTTTCACTCGAATATTAAAATATTATAGATTGATTTTTACATTTCCTAAGTTTCCTATAAAGTTACTAGAAAATCCCGGGCAGCGCCAGGTGCTTACAAGTAGCGTTAAACTATTCAAATGTTCAATTGTTTATGTTACAGTGGACTGAACGCCTCAGGTGAAAATTCCCACTAATTCAGAGGTTTTCAAACTTTTTTGGCCCGCGGCTCCCTTGACCTGTGCATAAATCACCGCGGCTCCTCTCTATACTATATATTATATATAAGCAGCTGTTCGTAACATAGCCCAACACTTTTCCCAAGCCACCGCGACGCTCTTAGCAGAGGGCCGCGACGCTCCTGGGAGCCGCGACGCACAGTTTGAAAACCTCTGCACTAATCCGTTGAGGCGAGTGAAAACCACCTCAGTCATCAGGTTCTCTGACTAACCCCGCTGTTATTTATAGTATTTAATAGGTCATTACCACCACTACAAATGCACACAGTGTTATTGGAAAGCACAACTTGTCAACGTCACAGGAAATACTCTTAAACATATTTCAACGACTGATGCAGCGTTTGTTATTTTTAATGGTGAAGATTCCAGAACATATCTTTTGTTCGACATTGAACAACAATTTCATCTAAACAATGCTTTGGCGTGTCCTTGGTCGTCTTCTTAGAGGCTGGAGTAAATTCTAAATTGTCGGTCTTTTATATCAAGTCTTAAGCTGTCTAGTTAGTCGAGTACTCAACTGTTTGGGAATCCCTGATCTAAAATTCTCACATGAAGTTCTATCACTAACGTTAATGTTTCTATCAAAATATCGCCTTCTTGAAGATCGCGGATCTAAATTCTCAATAGCAATCTGAATTAAACGTAGTTCGTGTTCCAAAATGATTATGATACTACAATGGTTCTCATCTTATCATCAGGTAGACATCTACAAGTTGAAAGTTATAATGACACGTTCCCTTTCACTTCACTAATTTGAGAACCGCTCTCATAAAGTCTGCACAATTATTTTTACTAGAATGTTCTCTTGCTAAATGATCAGCGTTAAATTTCAGCGTAAAGTCGAGATTATTGGAAGCTCTTAGAAAAATGTCTTGATGACTCATAGTTTTGCTTCCGTCATATCCATCGTCACAATTAATTAGAAAGTAAAGGCAAATTACCTCGTTATGCTGGAAACGTCTCACCAAAGATGTTATAGGGAGTGCTGGAGGTTTCTATTTCAGATGATGATGAAATACTTTAGTAATATCTGCTAATGGACTATAAATTCTTGGTGAGCTCTTTGTTACATCTGTAGCGGGAGGTTAATTAGAGTTAGATATCTATATAGGAATCCAGGTATGTCATATGCTACCAGGATAATATGCCAGTAAAGAGTTCTGGTCTTACAAGTAATACCCCAGTCTTAGAAATAAGTACTGGTGTATGGATATCATATAAATAGTCAGACTGTGAAAACCCTGGCCAGTTGGTAAGAAGTTGTACCAGGATTTAAGGCGTCTCCTCCCTGTGACTATCTTATGATTACTATATTCTAGCGGATACGTAAAATGAACATTCACTGAAACCACAAATGGAAGAAGTGAATAAATCCTCAGGTACAGTTAAAATAGTTTAATAATTACACTAATATTCTATTTCTACTAGTTGGAAAAGAGCATATACATATATATAAAAGTATTCACACAATTACTATTATTGTCTGTTTAGAATTCAAGATCTTGAATATTAAAGTTACTGCAATCTGCAATCACTGTTTTTAGTCTCTTGACTTTCCAATTAATTGTCATCAGTTGACTGAACTATGGATTTTCACTATTAGCTGTTTTATATATATTGTGGTGGTCAGTGTCCTAAGTGACACTTATCTGACTCTTGATCCTGCTGACACGGACTGTCCGTTGCATATATCAGTATCGGTAGACCCAGCACTAGGGATGCCGAAGACCAGTTGAAGTTCACTCTTTGGGGTCCTGCACGTTTGTGGGATTGCCTCTGATGAACAACACAGGTTTCTGATACTGGACAGTCTGGTTTGAGTTATTTCATGGAACCCTCAGACTCCAGATACTGACTGAAACTTATGGCGATTCGCTCACACTTCAGATAGATGTAGCGTAGTGGCGATTATCTGCCGTCCGTCCGTCTGTCTCAAACCTCTTTCGATGTGTGTTTCTCCAGTTTTACCGATACGCTTATATACGCATAGCGCGAGCGTATCGGAGGGTACTGACGTCACAGCTTAGAACTAGGCCTGAAAAATCTTTCCCGAACAGCGATTTCAGCCGATATGTGCGTCGACTGAAATTTTGCCTTTCTCATTCTCGGCATATATAATATCCATATTGTTCCATCTTATCTTGTTTTATACAGTTGATAAATCTCTACCTTCCTATCCATGTAATTTCCCAAACTGTTATTTGTTGATTTTAGTATTTAGTACAGAAGTGGGTTTACTAGTGTTTCAGCGTAACTGTGGGCAGCCGTAATACGCATATATCTCCGTAAATGATAATTTCCTACCGTTTCTTCTATTATGCAGTTATACATAATCCTTTCCTGGACCACAATGTGAAATCCTTTTCATAATGGTTCCCTTCTGCTTTTATATATCCTTGGCGATTTCCTCTGTCTGATACACATTTCGCTGATATGCCGCCATTTTGAAAGCGGTCAATCGATCGTTGACGGGTTTATAAATCTACATGAACACGTTTGCAATGACTTGAAACCAATTTTGCGACAACATCTACTAGCTATTCCTACCTCCTAATTTACCACTCCAAGTCTTACTTCTGCAGTCTACTACAACATTATTGTTTCCGAGCTCTCTGAAGTTGACAGAGCTAACAGTAATAATTATACGCTTACATTGTGCACCTAGCATCTGTTTTTCCTGCTGTTCTATGGGAAAGTATCAGGAATTCATGATCCTGCCATCACTGACGATAGAGCAAATGCTGACTTCAGCACATTTCTTCCCTTCTCAAGTCCCAGTTAAACAACCTGACTGTACTACTGCGAGTGCTCTCATGGACAGATGTCCACTGTTTATGGTTACAGTTGCATTCCTTTTCCTATAAATGTAATAAAACGTCACTCAAAATTATTTTACTTTGTCTTTGTGTTTTTTAGAACTATTTTAGAATACTCTCCAAAAGTGTGAGAAGCACTATATAAAACTTTAAATAACTGTCACTCAAAGTCAGGGCCGGATTAAGCTAGTGCGGGGCCTGTAGCATATGTTAAGAAAGGGGCCCTATATTAAAAAAAAAACAATAAAACAACACAAACATATTTGAACACATACATTTTTAATTTGCATAGTAATTATCATTATCAATTAATTCGTGCTTGTAATCATATAATCTTGCCACTCATGTTGCTGGCGTTGTCATAACTTTGACCACGGCAGTCTTTAATATCAATGTCATTTGCCTTTAAAAAATTGAGTAGACTTTTAGTAAGCTGTTCAGCACTATGACCTTCCATATCCAAAAATGTCACAAATCTTTCAACTGGTCCAGATGGCAAAACATAGCGCAGAGTCAAAGTCAGCTGGTCCATATTAGATATATCTGGAGTAGAATCCAATGAAACGGAATAATACTTGTATTTCTTCACTTCACAGAGAATGTGATCCAGTATGCTGGATCCAATCAGATTGATGAATTCCTCACACGTTGTTTTAGATAGATATGATGTATGTCCAAATCCGTTGTTTGCATGAGTACTTATATGCTCTGCCAGAAAAGGGTCAAACTTGGCCAGTAATTCTAACAACCCTAAGTAATTCCCGTTATAAGGGTACCCAACAATTTCATCACTGCCACGAAATGAAAGGCCTCGTTCTGCTAAAAACTTCACAACTTCAATTATTCGCTCTAGAAGTTTGTGCCAATACTTTTCTTGAATGTCCATTTGTTTCACAAGATGGGAATCGACACGTTCACCTTTGTTTTTACGCATCAACAGTGAAATTAAAGCTTGTCTATGTGAGGAGCTTTCTTCATGTCGACGCAATAGATTGCTTGCATTTTTCCAGTCATTAAACCCTTCCACAGTAAACTTTGATGAACATTCTGAACTTATAAGCTTGCATGGGAAACAGAATAGGCGCCCTTTACTTTCTGAATAGCATAACCATTTTCTTGCATGTTGCTTGTTTGTAAGTTTATGAATATGTGTAAAATAAGACTTCTGACAGTATCGAGTTTTCTTTTCAGTGTCATACAATCGCACGGATGAAGAAAAGGCACTATCAACATGTTGACATTTTTCACTTCCCTTGGATATGCAATATTCACGCTCACAGTCATCTATATTGTTCGGCCAGTCACCAATATCATTAGAGTACTTCTTCGTTTCACTTATTCTTTCACATTCAGACTCAGTGTATACTGGGTTTTGCTGTATGTTTTCTGCTGCACAGCCTGCACTAGTACTAGTTGTTCCTATACTTCCAGCTTCAGCCGTTAGAGTACCACCACCATGAACATCAAAATATTCTGTCAACTTACGTGTTTTTGATATCACAAGTTGATCTCTTCTTTCTTTTTCTTCCTTCGCTTTACGTTTTTCACTTCCATAAGCATAATTACGTCCAATATCTCTGTGTCTACTGCTCATTTTTTGAGTTTTCTAACCTTACAAATCAAGAAATTTTAATCAAGATCGAAAGAGAGTGCGAGCACGCCGTATACCTCAATTAAAACAGGAAGTTTCCGTTTCCTAAATTCTAGTTTTTATTGTTAATGCAAATTCATTTCACAAAGAACGAAACAAAATTAGAGGGGCAGTCGCCTAGAGCCAAAAAAGTGGCTTCCGTCCAAACGGGACCAAATTTTCAACGCCACTTAAATGGCTTCCGTCCGCAAACAGTTAAAATTAAAATAACGAAGAGTCACACTAAGTCACCCTCTTATGCTCTTTCTCTCACAATTTCGTGACACCAAATGAAAAGGCGCTAAAGATGTCATAAATCACAAGATCATTCGTTTAACGCTCGAATTTATTTCTTCTCTCTAACGAGCGGCACTCGAGCTTTCCAGCTCTTTTGGCCCAATGACATGTCATTGCGAGGCTGGGGGGTCAGTGGACTTTCCTTCCAACCCGGTCAGGAGCTTCGCTCCTTCCCATCAACGCTCGTATTAGAAGATGACCAAAAAACTATGTACATATTTATTGGCGCGGGGCCCCTAAAATCGCGGGGCCCGTAGCATATGCTACTTGTGCTACTACGTTAATCCGGCTCTGCTCAAAGTTGCCAGATTAGTTTTAAATTATAGCGTATTATATTAGACTATATATTATGTAAAGGCAATGCCGGAGGTGGGACATGCGGCGATGTAGCAATGTTCGTTATTCCTCTATTATAAATTAATTTTAATATTATAACCTACAAATAACTATCCATCAGAGAGGGGGCGGTCACACAACTGCCTTGCAAGACTTTTCAATCAAATGATAGTAGAAACTACCGTTCATAAACCGATGGAAAAAAAAAAAAACAACAACAACAACAACAAACCGTGGGATTGTCCCTTGTGCAATCATGACTCAAAACAATTTCCGTAGAGAAGAGAAAAACGATTCTTAGGGATTAACTGTTTCGTTCGGTAGGAAGCATTTTTATTTACAGATGCGACCCCGTCATAAAGTTACTGTAAGCACAATTAAAATAAAATTAAAGATATCTTGTCCATAGGTGTGTGATAGGGCGGGCGAGAGATGATGATGCTGTTGTGATATGTGATCACTTTCTTGCACACTCGCAACCGACCCGAACAACAATAAAACTCATGATTCTAAGGCAGGGGCTGTATTTATTAATACAACCCATTCAGTGACAAAGCGCAATTAAAGCAAACACTACACAAACAAAACGCCCAGCCATTGCTCAATTGCTAATGTGTCGTGTCTGTGTTTATCTTCTACCCCCACAGGGCGCGCTTATTCGTTTCTCTGTCTGGACCGACTTTTGCGAAAAAGGCCTCTGCTTTTTTTTTTTTTAAGGTTTTGCCTCGTTTTGGCGAGGCGTGTCCCGTTCAACCTAGTCGGTTATATTAGGGCGCATGTCAAAATATAAAAGACCTTTAGGTCTGAGGTTTGTGTAAAAGGCCTCTGCTGGCCATCGCACTTTTTTATATAGGAGGCTAGGGCTAATCACTCAACTTAGTGCGCGCGCGTAGTAACTGGGCCACGCAAATAACACACGCGATGGATGCTCTAGAAGGAGCGAAAACACAAATATGAACTTCAGGGAGATTTTGGGGCATTTATTATGGCCTCTAGTTTTGTTAGTAACGATGAAAGGCAGACTACTAGGTATTAATTTTATTTTAAAAATATACACACAAACAACGTATGGTACAAAAGAAAGAAAAAACTGACACATTCTACATTGCTATGGCACAATGCAAATCTCATGAGACAACTATGGCACTGGGAGATTTCAATACACAGATTTGGTAATTAAAAAAAAAAACGGATGCTGGTGGTTATCGTCTGGAAGAAAGAAATGAGAGAGCTACAAACTAAGAGAGTGGGTAAGAACAAATGATATGATAATAGGTAACACGTGGTTTAGACAATAACCTACACGCATTTTGACATGGAGAAGAATTGGAAACAATATTCGTAAGCAAGCTGACTATATGCGGATATGCATGAGATTTATAAAACGTTTGATGTGTGTGAAAACTAAGTCAGGAACAGAGACATTCAAAAATCCGGCAACCTCCGGACCTGAGGAGTGCCGGATTTTTTGAAAATGCCGGATTTTTTATGGTTATATATTCTGTATATATTTAACAGAAAATGACTACCTGTACACTTTATCTACGATCGACAATGCACGATGTTTACGTTTTACACCACTTCTTTTATTTGCTGAATCCATAATGGGGCTAAACAGCAGCAAATAAATGATAAAATGAGCAGGAATGCCTGTTAACACGTGCAAGCAAGACCCAACAGCTGCATCAAAACATAAACTGCTCCAGAAAACAGTGGCGCGCCAACGCGGTAAATTTAAAAATGCGCTCCGAAATCCATGCCGGAAATCTGAAGGAACCGGATTATCGATGGCCGGATTTTTGAATGTCAGCTGTATAGCATTGACCATTTACCGCTTACAGAAACAACTGAATAAAACTCAGACAGTAAAGAAGGCTTCACAAATGATTAATCTAGGTTTAATCTCACAAATCAGAAAAGGGAACGAGTAAGGGGTATACGATAGTTGACACATTATTTGAGGGGGAAAAGGAGGTAGACAAAGAAGGAAAACACAAGGAATCATCAACAAACCGCATAGACAACACCAGAGATAAAGGGGTTGTGGATAGAAATTAATTATCGTTTTCCACACTGCACTTAACGAAGGTGACAATGTAGCCGAGAAGTAAATTCTTGAACCTAATAAGTACAAACAGTGACTAATTTAAATTTCCACTTATTAGTATGGGAGACGAGTTAAGCCCTGTGAATTACCTAGCTGCGACATGGCCTGTTGACTACGCAATTATGCTAAAGTAAATAAAGTTTATCTGTCCACTATGCTGAAAAGCAAAAGTGAAAAATTCCTTACAATACCTGTTAAACAACGAGAACTAATATACAGATGGCAGTGTAAATATCTCATCTTCATTATCTTTTACTCCTTCGAAATCGTTGTTAGCTTTGGATATTGTGAGGTCCCAGAGCGCCGTTATGGACATAAAAGACAACGATATACCGGGATCTAAAGTGCTCGTCAACAAGGGCCTAGATAAAAACCGAATAGCAGATCTAGAATCCACTCATTGCGAGGCAGTACGGGTAGCTTTACAAGGCATCGAGGAACTGGCCAGGTATTCTTGTACCCTATCTATCTATCTATCTATCTATCTATCTATCTATCTATCTATCTATCTATCTATCTATCTATCTATCTATCTATCTATCTATCTATCTATCTATCTATCTATCTATCTATCTATCTATCTATCTATCTATCTATCTATCTATCTATCTATCTGTCTGTCTGTCTATCTGTCTGTCTGTCTGTCTTTCTGTCTGTATGTCTGTCTGTCTGTCTGTCTGTCTATCTATCTTTCCGTTTGTCTGTCCTGTGTTGCTTGGGAAACAACGCCTGGAACCATGCACACACATATGGATCAGCAACAAATGTTACAGAAGATAGAGGTGGAGGACTCTTTCTGTGCTTTAGTAATGGCACACAAAAAAAGCTGTCAGTCGCAACAGGAAATTCTCAAGTAACTTCGTAGCAGAGGCAGAGACCTTAAAAACTGCAGCAGAAGTCCCAATGACAGAAAAAAGCTCTAGAGACAAGTATCTCTCTTCTCAAATGCTTTGTCAGTAATTACAGCGCTGAAAAGTCAGAATAAAGGAGACCTGGATGACCTGAGAGTAACACTCCACAAACTATGTCAGCAGCTCAAAAGAGTTGTGATAAAGTGATTACCATCTCACTGCAACATCCCCGGAAATGAAAAGGCTGACAGGTTGGCAAAGGAAAATGGAAAGCTACCCCAATTTGACACAAGCATAACTTAATGAAGAGGCCAAGAGTTTTATCAAGCGCAGATACGGGAGCAAGTGGGAAGCAGAGCATCCAGACCACCAAAAAAATGATGTATATTACCAGCTCAGCAGAAGTGAACAAGTGGTAATCTTCAGACTCCGCATATACCACAACAGATTGGGATACCATCTATTCAACAAGGTAAAAATAGGAACTACTGATGAGTGTGACTGATAAAATGACTGCTGAACATCTGCTTTAAATGTCCCCAACATATGAGGAACAGAGAAAGCACATATGGCCATCACCAGTACCATTTCTAGAAAAACTCAACGGAAGTACCAACAGCCTCAAGAAGATCACTGCTTTCTATGAACATATTCAAGACTGAAAGGGATCAAAGGTCTGACTATCTATCTGTCTAATCTTGTCTGTCTGTCTGCTTACGGGCAGGTTTGTCTGCCTATTTCTTCGTCAGGCTATCTGTATTATCCCACTGTAGCGGGAGGTTATTTAAAATTATTTATTATGTAAGAGTATGCCAGTAAAGAGTTCTGACCTTACAAGTAATACCCCAGTCTTAGAAATAAGCACTGGTGTATTGTTATCATAAAAATAGTCAGACTGTGAAAACCCTGGCCCAGTTGGTAAGAAGTAGTACCAGGATTTAAGGTGTCTCCTCCCTGTGACTATCTTATGATTACTTATATTCTAGGGGATAAGTAAAATGTACATTCACTGAACCCACAAAATGGAAGAAGTGAATAAATCCTCAGGTACAGTTAAAATAGTTTAATAATTACACTAATATTCTATTTCTACTAGTTGGAAAAGAGCATTGAAATATATATATATATATAAAATTAAGTCACACAATTCCTAGTATTGTCTATTTAGACTGCATTCATTTAAAATATATCACTGTTCTTAGTCCTCTGATAAATGTCATCACTTGACTATTTACTGTGTTTCATATATTGTGGTAGTCAGTGTCCTAAGTGACACTTATCTGTTCAACTTGATACTGCTGAAACTGTCCTTTGCTGATATCAGACTTGGTAGGCCCAACAGTAGGGATGCCAATGACCAGTTGAAGTTCACTCTTTGGGGTCCTGCACTTTTGTGGGAGTGCCTCGGATGAACGACACAGGCTTCTGATACTGGACAGTCTGGTTTGAGTTATTTCATGGAACCTGCAACATATCAGCCTTGGCTAGTATCTGGCTAGACTTGTAGCTGACTAGCACAGATGTCAGACCAGTCAGTCATCAGATGTCACCGTTATACAATCATAGTAAGTAAGGACATCATTTCAGTGATATAGCATTAATATTAACATTTCAATTAAGTGTAACTGACTAGCACATAAGTCAGACAAGTCAGTCATCAGGTGTCAAAGTTATACAGTCATAGCAAGTAACATCAATTCAATGATATAGAATTAATATTAACATATCAGTAATAAACATCATCTGGTTTATTCCGCTCCTATACATCCCTTTCTATAACTTGATCCTTCCAAATCATATCAAATACAAATTCAAATACTGATGCTATTCTTAGCATCTACACAAAAGTAATACATAAATAAAGAGTGACCAAGCGATCACGTTTCTTTCTTCGGTAGTACAATTACATAGTTTTGGAATTGAAACCTGGCTGTGGAACCCTCCATTTTACCAGCTGTAAATGGGTACAAAGTTGTGCGCTCGAACTATGGAAGGCAAAGGCAGCGAGGAAGGGGACTAGTCACCTTAACCTCGTACTGGGATCTCCCATGATGAAGTTTCTAACACTTCATTTCCCTATGACAATCTCTGCCATGGGACTGCCTTTATCTTCGAAAGCGATACAGCAATATGATAAATACTGTATATCTTCATTAGGCTGTGGGGCTATTTGTGATTAATTTTTGTCCAAGCAACAATCATCCACAATGCACATGTTTAGATCATATTAAAAATACAATACATTATATCAATGACTATTATACAGGCATATTTTGTGAATTCTATATGAACCTGAAATAACAAATATTATACACGGTAGTTATCATAATTTCGCTTACCCTCAGACTTCAGATACTGGACTGAACAATGTTTCTGGCGATCCGCTCACAATTCATGGATTACAAATAAGGGAGGGAAACCTGAGGCCTGTAAACAGTAAATTAATATGAAACAAATATAAAGGTATGTTATCAGGCACTCGCAGGAAATAAAGAAGTAGAACACCAGACAACAGAAAAACAACAGACATGAGTGGCTTACCCAGGATTTGAACACTGGACCTTTCGTGCGACAACCCCGCCTAGCCATGCAAGCGAATCACACTATCCGCTCTGCCATCTACGCATCATCAATTTTTGATAGGCTGAACTGCCCATGGAGGACTTCTGGTGTCGTGTATTGTGGTTCGCACTATTGACCTGCCATTGAAACATCATTTTTTGATGATGCGTAGATGGCAGAGCTGATAGTGTGATTCGCTTGCATGGCTAGGCGGGGTTGTCGCACGGAAGGTCCAGTGTTCAAATCCTGGGTAAGCCACTCATGTCTGTTGTTTTTCTGTTGTCTGGTGTTCTACTTCTTTATTTCCTGCGAGTGCCTGATAACATACCTTTATATTTGTTTCATATTAATTCACAATTCATGGGTAGTGGCGAAACTCTGCCTCCAGTCTGTCTCAAAACCTCTTTCGTTGTGTCCCCCTCCAGTTTTACCGATACGCTTTAAATACTATAGCGCGGACGTATCGGAGGGTACCGACGTCACAGCTTAAACCTAGGCCTGAGAAATCCTTCCCGAACATTGATTTCAGCCGATCTGTGCGTCGACTGAAATTTTGCCTTACTCATTCTTGGCATATATAATATCCATATTGTTCCATCTTATCTAGTTTTATACAGCTGATAAAACTCTATCTTCCTATCCATGTAAATTCCCAAACTGTTATTTATTGATTTTAATATTTAGAACAGAAGTGGGTTACACGCTTTTAGCGTAACTGTGGGCAGCCGAAATACGCATCATCATCATCAGTTGCCATCTCCACAACGGAGGTTGGCTGTAATGGATCTCCAACGTCTTCTGTCTCTTGTCTTGGTGGTACACTCTGATAGACTCTTTCCCGTCCATCTCTTGATGTTATCTTCCCACTTATAGCGCTGTCTTCCCCTTGCACGTTTACCTTCAACTCTCCCTTCTGTTATGGTCTTCTGCAAGGTGTTATGCCTTTTTATGTGGCCAAAGTATTTTAGCTGCCGAACTTTGACCTCTCTCATTAGTTCTCTTTTCATACCTAGATTTTCTAGGACCTCCTTATTTGTTTTCATCTCTTTCCATGAGATACGCCCCATTCTTCTATATATCCACATTTCAAGAGCCTCAATTCTTTCTTCCAAATGCTTATTCATCGTCCATGTTTCTGCACCATACAGAAATGCAGAATATATATAACACTTTATGATTCTCAGTTTTAAATTTATGAGATAACTGTTTGGATGTCAGTATATGTTTCATGTTGTTGAATGTAGCTTTGGCCATTCCTATTCTCTTCTTGATTTCTGCATATATCTCCGTAAATGAGAACTTCCTACCGTTCCTTCTTATATGCAGTTATACACAATCCTTCCCTGTACTGAAATGTAAAATCCTTTTCATACGGATTCCCTTCTGCTTTTATTTATCCTTGGCGATTTCCTCTGTCTGATACACATTTCGCTGATACGCCGCCATTTTGAAAGTGGTCATTCGATCGTTGATGGGTTTATAAATCTAACTGAACCCGTTTGCAATGGCTTGAAACCAATTTCGCGACATAGCTCCCCCATATTTTAAGCTGGATGATATCTAGCTTAACTATTGGGTACAAGACAATTGCAAATCGACCATTCCGAGGTTAGTTTTCCTTCCTTCTATCCTCCTCAAGCTCTGTGGGATGGCGACTGAGAAAATCTGCACCCACATTGTTTTCCAAGAATATATTCATCCTTTACTATCTCTCTCCTTCCTGTTCGGCTTTTCATCCAGGCTCTTACTGCTGGTGAAACGGGGTCGGTAGGTTTCCCATGAAGTTTACCGCCCTCTTTTCGATGATAGTTGGATGTGGTTTTCCCTCGCAAATCCGTAGGTGTTTGATTTTCGCTACGTGATTTGTTCCTTTTTTCCAGCGTATGGGGTTCAGACTGCAATTGAACCTGTGTGGGATGTTTCCTTTCCCCTCCCGTGCAAATCTCGGGAGTACCCCTGATTGCTGGTTTGCGTGTAGATTTTTGATGAAGACTCTTCCGTCGACTTTCTGAATCTACATAGGTGCACTCTGGACAGGAATTTCCATACTGATTTATGTCTTCCGTAATACCTGGCCAGTAGAACTGGGTGGCTATTCTTTGTTTTGTGGCACCATTACCCAGGTGTTCACTCAAAGTTGATATGTGTCCCCAGTCTATAACCTTATTCCTATAGGTGGATGGTAAAACAATTTGACCATGACTTTTCGTCCCTCTGCCAGCTTTCCTGTACAAGAGTCCATGTTCCCTATAGAAGTGTCCTTTCCTTGGTGTGTTATGTGTCTTTGACAATTTGCCAAAACAAGGCTTCAATGTGCTGTCTGCTTCTTGAGCCCGTTTCATTTCAGTCGAATGAAATTTTAAGTTGGTGTCCCTCTCTATGTTCCTGGAGTCAGACCTGGTCTGGATTTCTGCCATAACCATAGGTTTTACAGGGTCTCCCAAGAAAACATATTTACGCCCCAACATTAGGGGGTAAAAGGGATCATCTATCACAGCTGCATTTATCTCCCCTTCCACATAGCGACAACTGACATGAATCTTTGCTATGGGTAAAGTAAGGGGTGATGTTTCTTTTAGTGGTCCTTGAATATCTACTGTTTCTGTGGTGATTTGTTCAGGGCACACCAGAGATGCACACACGACTGCGTCATAGGACAAACCTGTGTCATACATTCCTGTGACTTGTTTGCCATTCACAGTCACTATCTCCTGGGTAGGTGGGTGATGGAGGCTATTCTGACTCACAGTCAGTTCCTTCCTAACAGAAGTCCTCACCTGTAGACATGCAGCATGATGAAGGGGTTTTTTCCTCCCACATTCATCAGTGTTGTGGTTGCTCATCTTACAAAATTTGCACCACTTATCTCCCTGTTTGTAGGGTTTATTTTCCTGAGTCTGAGGGTTTTTGTCCTTATTATCCCATCTTGGCTTATTTCTGTACGGATGATCCTTCTGGTCAAACTGGGTATTCTGCGGTGGTGGCTTATATCCTTCTACCTGCTTCCTTTTTGTTCCTACCAATTCAGCTTGAGCTGCTTGGTATCTCTCTGCACATTTCAAAATGTCTTCCAGCCTCTCTGCTCCTTGTTCCATAAGGAATTTCCTCATTTCTTGAGACATGGAATCTTTCACTTGCTCTAACATAACCATTTCTTTCAGATCCTCGTAGGTTTTCTGATACTTACCCAAACTACTCCATTTCCACAAATACGTTTCTAGCCTAGCTGAGAACTGGTTATATGTTTCTCCAGGTAGAGGTTTAGAAGTTCTAAATTTCTTCCTATATGCCTCAGAGTTCTTTTCATACCGGATCAGTAAGGCTTGCTTTAGTATTTCATAATTTTCCTGATCTTCTTTGGGGAGTTTCAGAAACAC
The DNA here is from genome assembly GCA_024509875.1 of Oreohelix idahoensis. NCBI lineage: Eukaryota > Metazoa > Mollusca > Gastropoda > Stylommatophora > Oreohelicidae > Oreohelix > Oreohelix idahoensis. The sequence continues at coordinate 179,852 of JAMPIV010014581.1, forward strand.
ATCATATGCAATACCTCTCAATCCCTGGGATAACTTTATACTCCATTTTTCCTTTTCCAGTCCATATGTAGAGGCTAGCCTTTTATACCTATCCAGGTACGACTCAATTGCGTCCTCCTTTTCAACAAATGGATCTAGGTGGAAGTTCATGGCCCCATTTGCTGTGTTCTGAAAAGAGCTATTCGCAGAATGAGGTGAGCTATTACCATGGGTGATAGTCCCAGCCTGAAGTTCAAGATCAAGCTGTCTCATTTTCAGCTCATGGTCTCTTTCTGCTTGTAACCTCCTTTCTTCTCTCTCAGCTTCTAATTTCTTGGCTTCTCTCTCCGCTTCTAATTTCTTGGCTTCTCTCTCTGCTTCTAATTCTAATTTCTTGGCTTCTCTCTCTGCTTCTAATTTCTTGGCTTCTCTCTCTGCTTCTAATTGCTTTGCTTCTCTCTCAGTGTACTTTTCACATTCCGTCGTGACATACCGGATCAGAGCATCACCATCCATGCCAAGCTCTTTTCCCACCTGCAGTGTAGCAGACCTAAATTTGACCAAGTCAGCCATGATGTATCTGTAGTCTAGTAGGGCAAGCGATCTTACTCAAACTAATTTACTACAATATAATTAACTTAGTTAAAATTAAAGTTAATTAAACTGACTTCACCATATATGAAACAGCTTTCTTTATCTGTACTCAATGGTACTCCTAAAAATATAATTATTTCCTACTATGTTACTCTTTCCAAAAAATATCAAAAAAAATATAAAAAAATTTTCTACACAGCAGAAATAGAAAGTTGGCTCAGGAATATCAAAGATATATCCCGCAGACGAGCCCCCACTGTATCGGGAGGTTATTTAAAATTATTTATTATGTAAGAGTATGCCAGTAAAGAGTTCTGACCTTACAAGTAATACCCCAGTCTTAGAAATAAGCACTGGTGTATTGTTATCATAAAAATAGTCAGACTGTGAAAACCCTGGCCCAGTTGGTAAGAAGTAGTACCAGTATTTAAGGTGTCTCCTCCCTGTGACTATCTTATGATTACTTATATTCTAGGGGATAAGTAAAATGTACATTCACTGAACCCACAAAATGGAAGAAGTGAATAAATCCTCAGGTACAGTTAAAATAGTTTAATAATTACACTAATATTCTATTTCTACTAGTTGGAAAAGAGCATTGAAATATATATATATATATATATATATATATAAAATTAAGTCACACAATTCCTAGTATTGTCTATTTAGACTGCATTCATTTAAAATATATCACTGTTCTTAGTCCTCTGATAAATGTCATCACTTGACTATTTACTGTGTTTCATATATTGTGGTAGTCAGTGTCCTAAGTGACACTTATCTGTTCAACTTGATACTGCTGAAACTGTCCTTTGCTGATATCAGACTTGGTAGGCCCAACAGTAGGGATGCCAATGACCAGTTGAAGTTCACTCTTTGGGGTCCTGCACTTTTGTGGGAGTGCCTCGGATGAACGACACAGGCTTCTGATACTGGACAGTCTGGTTTGAGTTATTTCATGGAACCTGCAACATATCAGCCTTGGCTAGTATCTGGCTAGACTTGTAGCTGACTAGCACAGATGTCAGACCAGTCAGTCATCAGATGTCACCGTTATACAATCATAGTAAGTAAGGACATCATTTCAGTGATATAGCATTAATATTAACATTTCAATTAAGTGTAACTGACTAGCACATAAGTCAGACAAGTCAGTCATCAGGTGTCAAAGTTATACAGTCATAGCAAGTAACATCAATTCAATGATATAGAATTAATATTAACATATCAGTAATAAACATCATCTGGTTTATTCCGCTCCTATACATCCCTTTCTATAACTTGATCCTTCCAAATCATATCAAATACAAATTCAAATACTGATGCTATTCTTAGCATCTACACAAAAGTAATACATAAATAAAGAGTGACCAAGCGATCACGTTTCTTTCTTCGGTAGTACAATTACATAGTTTTGGAATTGAAACCTGGCTGTGGAACCCTCCATTTTACCAGCTGTAAATGGGTACAAAGTTGTGCGCTCGAACTAGGGAAGGCAAAGGCAGCGAGGAAGGGGACTAGTCACCTTAACCTCGTACTGGGATCTCCCATGATGAAGTTTCTAACACTTCATTTCCCTATGACAATCTCTGCCATGGGACTGCCTTTATCTTCGAAAGCGATACAGCAATATGATAAATACTGTATATCTTCATTAGGCTGTGGGGCTATTTGTGATTAATTTTTGTACAAGCAACAATCATCCACAATGCACATGTTAGATCATATTAAAAAACAATACATTATATCAATGACTATTATACAGGCATATTTTGTGAATTCTATATGAACCTGAAATAACAAATATTATACACGGTAGTTATCATAATTTCGCTTACCCTCAGACTTCAGATACTGGACTGAACAATGTTTCTGGCGATCCGCTCACAATTCATGGGTAGTGGCGAAACTCTGCCTCCAGTCTGTCTCAAAACCTCTTTCGTTGTGTCCCCCTCCAGTTTTACCGATACGCTTTAAATACTATAGCGCGGACGTATCGGAGGGTACCGACGTCACAGCTTAAACCTAGGCCTGAGAAATCCTTCCCGAACATTGATTTCAGCCGATCTGTGCGTCGACTGAAATTTTGCCTTCCTCATTCTTGGCATATATAATATCCATATTGTTCCATCTTATCTAGTTTTATACAGCTGATAAAACTCTATCTTCCTATCCATGTAAATTCCCAAACTGTTAATTGTTGATTTTCATATTTAGAACAGAAGTGGAAATTATTTTTAATAAAAACTGGGTTACACGCTTTTAGCGACATGGGCAGCCGAAATACGCATTTATCTCCGTAAATGAGAACAGCCTTCCTACCGTTCCTTCTTATATGCAGTTATACACAATCCTTCCCTGTACTGAAATGTAAAATCCTTTTCATACGGATTCCCTTCTGCTTTTATTTATCCTTGGCGATTTCCTCTGTCTGATACACATTTCGCTGATACGCCGCCATTTTGAAAGTGGTCATTCGATCGTTGATTGGGTTTATAAATCAGGGAAAAACTGAACCCGTTTGCAATGGCTTGAAACCATTTTCGCGAAACACCCCACGTGTTCGGAATATACAACTTATTTCTGTATAATCTTTCAGTTTGGATGTCTATATAGACAAAGTTGGAGGGACAGACAGCCGTATATCAAATGTCTATCAAATCTGGCAAGAAACCTTTCATTGTTTGGAAACTGTCTCATAGAGAAATTCAGCAACAACACAAACTATCAACAAAAATTAAGTCACCTATTGTAGACTGTTCGGAGACGGAGAACAACACAAAGACAACAACCAAAACGAGGTGGGGAGCTTGCTTTGCATAGAGGGATTCAGAATAACCTACAAAAACCTAACGAGGAACTGATGACAAGTTCTTGCTTGGAAACAAGAGATGGAGAAGAAGAATATTCGTTACGTCCCCTCCCTTAGGACACACACCTGTATGTTGATAGCATTACAAGGCAGGTCCCAGTTCTGGAACCCCCAGGTCAAGAAAGGCATATGAACCAAGAAGTCATTGTGAGAGTATGGAAACAGTCTGTGGTGATTAAAATGATGAGGAAAATTTTATTTCCGTCATACATCGCATATTTGTTGAAGTTTTATTAAAACTGAAAAATCCTTACCTATCATCGCTGACTTCAGTCTGGACTGAACAATGTTTCTGGCGATCCGCTCACAATTCATGGGTAGTGGCGAAACTCTGCCTCCAGTCTGTCTCAAAACCTCTTTCGTTGTGTCCCCCTCCAGTTTTTACCGATACGCTTTATATACTATAGCGCGGACGTATCGGAGGGTAGACGTCACAGCTTAAACCTAGGCCTGAGAAATCCTTCCCGAACATTGATTTCAGCCGATCTGTGCGTCGACTGAAATTTTGCCTTCCTCATTCTTGGCATATATAATATCCATATTGTTCCATCTTATCTAGTTTTATACAGCTGATAAAACTCTATCTTCCTATCCATGTAAATTCCCAAACTGTTAATTATTGATTTTAATATTTAGAACAGAAGTGGGTTACACGCTTTTAGCGTAACTGTGGGCAGCCGAAATACGCATTTATCTCCGTAAATGAGAACTTCCTACCGTTCCTTCTTATATGCAGTTATACACAATCCTTCCCTGTACTGAAATGTAAAATCCTTTTCATACGGATTCCCTTCTGCTTTTATTTATCCTTGGCGATTTCCTCTGTCTGATACACATTTCGCTGATACGCCGCCATTTTGAAAGTGGTCATTCGATCGTTGATGGGTTTATAAATCTAACTGAACCCGTTTGCAATGGCTTGAAACCAATTTCGCGACACCCACGTATCTCGGTCTATCAACTTATCTGTATAATCTTTCTGTTTGGATGTCTATCTATTCAGCCTTATGTCTATCCAAAAATTAACCACTAAAACTGTTGTACTAACAACACAGAACACTGACTGGGAACGACACCTACAGGAGAGCAGACGGACTTGGAAATAACCTACAAAACCCGAGGTGGGGAGCTGCTTTGCATCTTCAGAATCGTTTACTGCCTAACAGTTACAGCGATGGTAGGTTCTTGTGCCTGGTCCCATCGTCATATTCATAGTGCACTGATGTTGTCATCAACGTATTCATCTTTATAACCATATGACAACAAATTTCCGTCATCATCGTTGTTGTTATTAAAACTGAAAAATCCTTCCTATCATCGCTGTCTCGTCTGCTGCTGTCTTGGCAGGTTTATGTCAGTACTGACACCCCAACCGTCTGACTTGTTCAACAGAAAAGGGACTTCCACGAACCAAGGCAAATAGCGGAAACCCACTACCCAGCGCTAGAACCGTCAGTCTTCGATGCTTTTTGCCGAGCAAGGAAGAAAAACCATTTTTCGACAGAGACACTAGCCAACTATTTTTCCAGCTTGGCCAGTTTGTGGATCACGACCTTATAGCTACGTCATTGGAAGTTGGTAAAGAAATGTGTTTATCGTTTGTTGATACGTCTAGAATCGATTAGACCAGGGCGTTTGAGTGAGGCTGTAGGTCAGGTCGGCAACCTGTCGATATCGCTCTACCAATAGATCTCAGGGGATGATTTGGTAAGGTCTGTAGGTGTGAGGGGGGAGGGGGGAATTTAAAGCTATGGAGATTTTGGAGTAGCCCTGTCTTGAGGTGCAATGTTCCCAGGATTAACGCAAGAAGGCGAAAGCTGCACTAAAAGACTGCGTGGTGCTCCCGGCTACGGGCTCTCACAGATCAAATGATAACGCAGAGCTATATGTGTCTGTTCGGACGGCGTCTTAGGGCAGGGCGGTATCAGCTGTGACTGCTCCACCGGCTCAGGTGACGATAGAGTCCCCCTTCACAATGACCCCCTTGCAGGTTAGAGGACCATCCCTCTCGTGGTATATGCATACACGCCAATAAGTGGGTCTGGTGTGACCCCCACCAGCTGCGCCCGCCGAGTTGAGGAAGTTCTCTAGGGTTGTAAGAAAGCCCTAAACGACTTCCCCAAATTGTCGCAAGGGTTAAACGAGTGAATAACTCGAAACCCTGGGGATCGGAAACAACATTAATCCCAGAATTAAAGGTACTTCTTCCACGTCCCCAGGGAAAACCCATGAGCTATATAACTAGCATTCACTTTATTGGTTAACTGTATAAGATAGGAAAGCGATCTTATTTCTTTGACATGAAGTTGATATTAGGTAAATATCATTTAGTTTAAGTATCGACCGTTCGGTAGATGGAAAATGAAGGAAAACATGAAAACGGACATGATTTATCAAGGTATATCTTTAGAGAGTTCAGTGCTTGTAAAGATCTTCACAGAGTTTTTGATGCATAACGTTGCTGTAGATACTGTGTGTTAATATATCGTATACTGTTGAGCAATTTAAAATGTTGCGTTTTAACCTTCGTACTTCAGTATTTTTCCACATTGCATTGTAACATACTGCTTCATATTTCCTGTGAAGATCAAATTATACAAATCACTTGTATTATCTATTCTCTTATATGGGTGTGAGAGCTGGACACTCACTGCAGATACGGAGCGAAGGATTCAGGCTTTCGAGCATAAATGTTATAGAAGAATTTTGAGCATATGCTATAAAGAGCACAAAACAAATGTCTATGTTAGAGAGAAGATAAACACCTATGCAGGCCACCAAGAACCACTTTTGTCAGTAGTGAAACGTCGAAAGCTTGCCTGGTTTGGGCATGTAACTCGTCATGACTCCCTTTCGAAAACGATCCTCCAGGGAACAGTCGAAGGTAAACGGAGAAGAGGAAGGCAAAGAAAATCCTGGGCTGATAACATCAAAGAATGGGCAGGACACGGTTTTTCCACACTTGTACGCATTGCTGAGGACATAGAGCAGTGGAGGACCCTGTCTGCTGATGCTTCCACTATGGCACCCCTACGACCCATGACGGGTTACGGGTTGAGATTGAGATGATGATGATTCTTAAATAATTGTGCTTTTAACTTCTGGCTGCGCATAAATTATAACATGTTAATACTTCCAGCATTTGGTTGTTGCTCTGGCTCACATCAGGATGATGACTCAAGCGAGTAAGATCATTTCTTTGTCTTCTTAGTTTTCTGTGACAATTGGTACTATCTAGTAATACATAATGATACACGTCAAAATTACTGTGACAACAATAACAACAATAACAGCAATAACTACTACTACTAATACTATTCCTACTACATTTACTACTACTAATAATGTTAAAACAACTACTGCTACTATTATTACTGCTACAACAGCTACTGTTATAACACTACTACTACTGTTACACCAACAACTACTACTGTTACAACCCTACTACTACTGTTACACCAACAACTACGACTGTTATAACCCTACTACTACTGTTACACCAACAACTACTACTGTTATAACCCTACTACTACTGTTACACCAACAACTACTACTGTTATAACACTACTATTACTGTTACAGTAAAAACGACTACTGTTATAACACTACTACTACTACTGTTACACCAACAACTACTACTGTGTGACATGTTATGTAAATAGACTACATGAATCCGTCCGCTTGCTTCCCATCTTTGCCCCTCATTCAGTTCAACCTTGCTTCCCACCTTTGCCCTCATTAGTATTCACGGTTTGTTACTCAAAACCCAGCCATTTTTCGCTATCCGTCTAACTCATATTTTAGCCACGCCTACTTTTCTTGTTTCATGCGCTGATGAGCGTCTACCTAGATTCGTGTCATTGCTTTCAAGGGGACGAATCAAGTGCGTTTGCCTGAAGCTCGCATGCGAGCAGAGCCGTCAGTATTACGACGACTGACAGAGTGCACGTGCTCAAAAACAAGTGCAGGTAAACAGCTTTGAAGTTCTCTACAAGACGGAGCAAATCCTGTGATGTGGTCATACAGGGAAGATAATCACAGAGATCAGAAACCTTTGTTGTCGATCGACACCGGCGACAAAGCGAACGGAAAAATCCTTTATCTTGGAAGAAAACCCGCTAATTCCCCCTGATTGCCCAAGGCGCGACTTTCGTAATCTGCCAGCGAGATTAACACTATTCCGTATAAATACTCTATCTCCTAAAATCAGTTATCTAGTCGCCTCAGAAATTTTTTGAAGAATCTAGCTCCCGATTCTAAGAGCCAGTGTGGAAGTGTAGAATCCCGTGGAGATTATTTCATTTTCTGATTTGCGGTAATATATTAGTATTTTGCGGTATTTGGTGTGTTAAGGTTATCATTATATTTCACTGGGATTTTCTAGTTTATCATTATAATTCACTGGGATTTTTCTAGGTGTTAAAACTAGCGTACTAAATAACGCATAGCTATTTTTGTTCCAGATGTTTTAATTAACTAATAAGATACACTAGGCGGTTGATAAATGCCGGAATACAATTCACTTCTATCCATTATGTGAAATTTTATAAGTGACTAGCGTAATATCATGTGGCGAAACAATAGCTAGAAATGACGAGTGATCTTTGATAGAAGAGTCAGGGTTGAACTAACACTAATCTGTGCTCTGAGTGTTTTACTGAGAGGGAGGGGAAAAGGAGCATACCTAACCCAACCCGTAACAGTTGAGCAAAGCGATAAGATAGGCTAGACACAGGTGGTTTTTTAATTTAATCTAATGACGGAGTGCATCAGAGATCTTAACTTTACGCGTGATAGGATAAGATATTGATATTGTGGTTAAATGTTTTGTATTTCTTCCTAAATCTAGGCTTGATCAAAAACCAGCGAACCAGCGGTCTTATATGCTATCCAGAGATATTATTGTATTATTGGGTCTTCGATGTTTGACCTGTGCCGTCCATTTTCTTCACTCATGAGAGAAGCCAACAGACAAACAATAAACATAATATTAACTGGACTTGTACAATCCCAGATATTTTTTCTAGCAACTGTAGCGAAATGGTTGTGTTTTGAGGGGAGAAAGTGTAAGTATTACAGACTTGATGGAAGAATAAAAGATAATATCTAGAGGAAAATCTTCCAGACTGCAGGTTGAATGCACTATCTCTCCTCGGGAATTAGTCCTACTAGAAAACCTTTCTTAAAAGAAGGATTCTGGTGAAACTAAACAGGATATTCTCTAGGCGATAAGTTCTTTATCTGAAATCCTACAAAGGACTATGTATAGTACATATAGTTGGATAAGAGATTTGGTGCCCAGCCACATTAAAAATATCCTGACCCAATAGTGTTTATTAATTTTGGCTCTGCCCCCAGGGTGTAGATTTATATTACTAAAACTATACTACCCAATTAAATATCACAAGAAAAATAACAACAGACTCTGTTATGTAAAATTTACAAAAATGAAGATATAATCTCACATTATATTCAAATGTACAACTATAAGATATGTTCCCTAATTTATGAATGGTTCTGAGCCATGTCAGAATGAATTTGTCATCATAGGACAATAGGACTATTCTGGAGTGATTCTGCTGGCATGTTCAGATACTCATCTCAGATGCTGAATTTATGTAGTCTTGTTGCCAGGGGTTCAATATGGCCAAGCACTCCAGGTTCAGCAAGTTCTTTTTAGTGTTCCAGAGGATGGCAAGTTGCTTTTTCTCCGTCTTGACACAGGGCTCATCACCAACTGGGATGGAGTATGTCTGCCCTTGAGAACACTGCATATGCTTTAGTCTTCTGGTATGACAACCTGGTAGGACTGGATTGACAAATAATTGAAGCTCCATTAGTAATCATGCCAAAGAAGTCATTTCCCATATCTGCTGGGCGCTAACCGTCCATCAGAAATCTAACGAACATTCATAGTTAACATCACTAACAAAGTGCTATCTATTATCTGTTATAGCATAACTGACATTATAAGCATACAGGTGGGTCTCAACCTATATCTGGCTTCCAGCTTGTTTACCGCAGTGATTTTCAACATATGGGCTGTTAGCTTCACCAACTGTGAAGTTTGGGGTAGTGGTCATCAAAAGTTTGAGAACCACTGGTCTACCTTGTGCCCATAGAACAGCCAAATCAATTTGGGGCAACTGTCAACCATGGTTTGAGAACCACTGGGTAATAGTTTTTCTATTCTGCTGTAACATGTTGGGGTGTCATTGCTGCCAATGTTTGAGGACCACTGAATTACATTCTTGCTTACTCTAGCAGTAATCATTTGGAGGGTAGTCATGGTCTCAAGGCTTGAGAACTGCTGACTTACATTTTGTCAGTCAAGTGTTAAATTCATTAAATAGTCATATACCCTGATAATCCCATCATAACACAGGATACATGCACATAACACATTAAAACATAATAAGGATATTTGCAGAAATCAGTTCAGGATTAAAATATGACAAGAATAATCATGGCTGAAATCATACAGTTGAATTAGTAGAAATCATTCAGTATAAAACAGGACAAGGGTAGTTCATAGATGAAACTTTCAGTATACATAATGTTGTTGTCTCCTGTACAAAATCAAGGATATTAATTTGTCACAGTGAAAAACAAAAGATACTGACATGATATGTTGTAGATAAACATATGATTAATTCATGTTATTCATATAACAATATAGATCACTTACTCGCTCAGGCAAACACCATTGCTGTGTTAAAATTGGACCGTTCCCCTCTGCAATAGCCTGGACCAGACTATCTTGTCCAGGCCGGTCGGTCTGCCGGCTAGTGAGAGAATGCCGCTTACCAGAATATGCCTGCGCTTTGAGAATCGCGCCAAAATTCCTCCAGGGTTCTGTTTGGTGGCTTTAATTTGCCTACGTTAGGGGTGGGGCGCCTGACCTATTTTTGACATTACGTTCCATCCCCCAAACACACACACACAAACTGGCCGGTACGGTGGTTGCTGAGGTCAAAAGTCAAAAGACAATATACCGCGCTGCCTATCCATTGGCTAAACTGTAATTATTCAGGGCGCGGTTTAAAAGTTCACAGCGGTTTGCTGGTAACCTAGATTTAAGAAAAAGGAATTTCAGAAGAAAATGGGAGATCTCCTGATGTAATTTGACGAGTGGTAGATATTCTAGAGAATTTAGAGAAAAGGAATGTTTTGCTATGAGAAAAGATTGACAGAGATAAAAGAAGGCGAATACACTTCGTGACAGCAACTTCTATCAGCCCGCGCGGCAAAACATATAACAGTTCTACATAACCTATGACAGTCGATTTCCAATTGGATTATACTCATGAGAACTCACTGTTCATCCTCGGCCCTCAACTCAGAGAAAAGCCGATAGGACTTATTATTAACATTTTTGCATAACGTAACAGAGTGTCTTAGCACCCAGAGGCTAGACAGCACAGGAACAATATATTGTTCTTTCTATAACGGTGACCATCACGAATACGTCTTATTCCAACCAACTATATGCAGTGATATATGAATTATCCAGGAAAACAATTAACGCACCAACTTTGGCGACTACCTTGACATTAGCAGTAAGCACCAAGGCTAGTCTGGGGCCGGATTTGGCAACCAACCTGACACTGTAGGGTCATATTATTGTTAGTGTTTTTCCAAGGGATACCTGCAACAACTACTGGGTAAGCGAGTATGCGTGTGGCCACAGAATGACTGAGTGAACGAACAGAAAGAGAGAAACATATTTTCCCTTGTTACCATCAGTATACTAATCCTTTTTTATTTTCTCACTAGACTGATTATAATCAGTCAACAACCAAAATGTACCAGAAATGAAAATAGCTGATCTTAACTAATTTTGGTGTGCTGAAAACGAAAATGACATTTAAAAATGTTGATTGGCTCTAGTTTTCAAGATATATGCTACTAGTTTATTTAATTACGGTCAATTTATATATATGACGCAACTGTTGTGGGCGATTGCATAATTTTTTCTAATGACCAATAAAAATGTAACTAGAAGTTGATGATGCAATCCTACCTATGATTACATCACCTTTGTGTATAAATATCTTATCTCTGATAAAATTTTGCCATTAGTTAGTGCATTTGTCCTTATCAAAAGTATCGTAGTTAGAAATGCCTAGGAGATGTGTGAACAGTACTAATAATTTCTGTTATATATGTGGTGAGGTGACATGTGTATCACAAAAACGAAATATAACTAAAGTGATTAAGAAGGCGTACAGTTTGTATTTTGGCTGCAGAATATAAGATCAAGATAAGAGCCAATCAGGCAGTCATTGCAGCCTGGCAGTAAGAACGCTGAGAACCCAGCACTTGTCGACACCAGCAAGATTTTGTTGCCACTCTTGCACATTAAGCTGGGTCTCATGAAAAACTTTGTCAAGGCAATGGAGAAAACAGATGATGCTTTCAAATACCTCATCAGAAAATTTCCAAGACTCAGTGAAGCTAAAATAAGAGAGGGGGTATTTGTTGGTCCGCAAATTCGAAAACTTCTTCATGATGACGAGTTTCTTTGCGTGTTGCATGGCAAGGAAAAAGCAGCATGCTGGCTAGCTTTTAAGTCAGTGGTGGACAATTTTCTTGGAAACAACAGATCTGATAATTACAATGAAATTGTAGAAAATCTCCTTCTGGAGTATAAGAGTCTTGGCTGCAACATGTCTTTGAAAATTCATTTTCTGGATTCTCATCTGGATTTCTTTAAGTCAAACTGTAGAGCGGTCAGTGATGAGCATGGTGAACGATTTCACCAGGATATTGCTGCTATGGAGACAAGGTATCAAAGCAATTGGAGCCCTTCAATGCTTGCTGATTACTGTTGGACTGTGACAAGAGACACCTCATCGATTGACTACAAGAAGCAAGCAAAGAGAGCCCGAACAGCGACTGAATAATGACGGAATGGGCTCAAATGTGTCTTTTTAAAACATGATATGTGAACTTTAAATAATGTTTTTATTTTTTCTATCATTTTATGTTGAAATATCAATTAATTGAGTATGTAACCACAATTTTTATAATGCTAAAGTAGGAAGACCTGCTGTTCACCCCAGAGAATTAAACAAGCATACATTATTTGTATTACTGTAATGTAAATTCATCATTTAAAAAAAAGCCAGAGCCAATTGGTGAATTTCATTATGATATTTGAAATCAGCATGTCAAAATCAATAAGAAATGGTATATTTAATTTCTGGTACAAATAACTTTTGAAAATTTGTTGACTCGTGGAATTTACGGGATAGCTTAACTAGGTACTTGTTCTTTTCCTTTACTGACTATTCCATACCCCTATTGTTAACCTTTGACCTTTTGGGGTTTGTCGTAGATTTTTTTTGATAGGAGAATTAAGACTTGGGTTGGTCCCTTCTGAATAGGTTAGAATAGGTGATAGACACAGTGAGAGTTAGTAAAAAAAAGAATAGAATTTCTACAAGTGAGATGATAGACTGTGATAAAGAGGCTGTCTCTAAATAAAAATCGAGGAAATCTTCTCTCTTTCACCTATCCTCTACGACCGCTTTTAAGGCGTCAGACAGTCTAAACCCAGATATATATATATATTACACATATTTCTATCTACTCACGGGCACGCACATACACGTAACGACGTGGGAAAATCTATAACAATGAATATATATATATACTAGAACCAGCTGACCAACACACTGATTTAGTTCAAGAGAGATTTTTATTATCATCTAAAAAAATCTTCTCACAACACCTAAAAAAATACATCAAGGAAAACATATACAAATAGTCATAAAATTCAAGAAAATGCTACAAGGATGATAGCCCCGTTATGATCTTAACTCTAGGTTTAGCCCACAGCCCCGTTAGGATGACAGATGCTGCCCCAAAGAGTTATAGATGCATATGGTTAGGGTCTAATATTGTCCCCTTTCTTGAAGGTAAGAACTGACTTATGACAGCAGTATCTATTCTAAAGGAACAATTAAATTAAGCAGCAAGTCTTTCATAAGGAAAAATTACAAAGTGAGTGCATTAAACAACGAACATCCTTCCGTCACTTTCACTCGGTTCTTTCATCAGGGTACCCTGGCTTTCATGCTTACCTAAAAAAACTTGATGTTGATCACCGTCTGGCGCAACCTTAGGACACTTCTCTACAGTGAATCTGGATTCTTTGGATAAAGCGAATCCCAGCTCTGCAAATACAGGTTTCTTCCACTGTCTTCGGGGAGCGTTCACTTTACCAGTTTAAATTTTAGATTTACTGTTAATGTCACTTGAATCAGTTTTGGGTAAGCGATTTTAAACGGGCACACAGAGTCTAAAACACAAGGATTCCCTTACTTTGGAAAAAGTTGACCAGTGGACAACTGCTCTCAACAGATAGTCTTGGTTCACTATCCACTCTTTCGATAATGTCGGAAATGTTAATGTTATTTCTTGAAATTTATTCTCGCCGCCAGGCAGCATGTATATTTTAATTTGAGAAGAAATATGAACTGGCTCAGAAGCCCAGTATAAACATTAGTCTGTAGCAACCGTTAGTGGGATTTGTATTACTGTTTATCTCTGATGGCACATGCACTGTCAGACCAGTGTTACTTGAAAAAAAACCCACGTGGTTAAAGATAGGAAATGTCTATGCTTCTCACAAGTATGTCTCTTTACTAAACGCCGGCAAGTTGGGTTTACCCCAGTATTCGCTGAATGAAGAAAAACAACATATAATATAATATACAGAATATGTACTCGTTATAACTTACATTTTAAACGGCAAGCCTACAGCTTGACTTATATTTAAAGCTTCCCGTGAAATAAGTTATATAAAAAAAAATACCTCATCATGAATTAGGAATATCTGCGTATTTCCGTCACCACTCATGATGCATCTAGCATTTATAAGTTTGTTTAGAAAAATATACTCGACTGAGTAGTTAGCAGTTAAATTAAATTCATTATGGCTACATGTTTGTTAAGCTAGAAATATAATTTATTCTGCTTTCCACTGTATGCGTCACTAGAAAATAATACAGACTTATAAATTAGTCGCTCTGCACCAAATCTAACTAGGGAAATAAATAAACGATTAACCACTTTAAACATTTCGCAAAATACTAGATATACTAGATATAATATTTTACCTCAAACAGAACTACGTATCACAACGAAACTAAGAGACATCACTTATAAGTTTAAGTGTTCTAGAACGAAGTGACCACGTCTACTGTAAAATGGAGAATGAGCGAAGTTAGTTTCAAACTCGGGCCAATATCTTAAAATTAGACCAAAGCCCCAACTTATTTCGCAAACGAAATAATCTCCCCTTGTACGTGTAAAACACCTTACGTCAACTAGAAGACACCCATGAACTGACACTTCTACTACTTCACGCCTCACGCTGATCAGCATGCCGTAACTGCCATCAGTGACCGAGAGTGCGCGTGTCAGTTGCAAATCTCAGACAACCGCCTGCAGTGCATGGGCGATTTCCACACTCCGCCGGAACTATTCTGACGAAAGCTCTCATAATTGCTGCAAAATGTAGACAATCCGTCTGCCGGCCATGTCTGGCGGAGTGAATTTTCACGCTACAGGCCCAGAAACTAAGCCGAAGAAACACCGTCCCAGGGGGAAACTGTAGACAGCTGTCTGCTGGGACGTGTTCTAACACTAATGTCAGTCCGCCCAGGGACTTCACGTCTTATGCAATAATTGCGTTACTAGTATTAGAAACGAAACAGGTAAACGTTAGGAATGAGGATGAAAATATTTTTCGCAAACGAATGGATGCGAAAAAAATACAGGAAAATGTAAAGAAATATAGAGGATACGGGTGGGAGAAACAAAGAAGAGGGTATAGGCAATTTAATGATCATAACCTATGTGACAGAACGTCCCCCCTTTAAGATATGGAAGCACTCCATGTCTACGTTATGGAATTAAATTTCCTATAACCGTAGCTTCGGGGTGTCTGTCTTCTTCCCTCTCATCTCCCCCTCTATCTCTCTCCAATTCCTACACGAGTCTACTCCCCCAAAGTTTCCTTCCTCTGGAATGTCTCCCATGCGCGCTTGAAAGAGCGTCGCTGCTTCTGACATTATTGAAAGGTTTCGTGTGATTGCAGTGGAATATCCCTGCCACTATCGTCATCTTCGTCAGTTTTAACGATCGTCAGGAGATGGTCGGAGGTTGGCACTGGTCTTTCCAAGTATCTCTTTAACAGATTTAAATGGAAAACCTTCTCCTTTCCTTGAATAGAGATCTGGTATTTGCCTTAGAAATCTTTTTCAGGACGGTAAACGGCCCTTGCCATCCGATCCTCAGTTGGTTGTTCTCGGTAGGGAGTAACACCAAAACTTTCTCTCCTGCTTCCAATTCTCTCTCTTTCGCGACTTTCCTGTATCGGTTAGCGTGCTTTGTGTGTGCTCGCTTAAAGTTGGTCGTTGCTAGGTCCCATCCTAGTTTCAACCTTCCTTTTAGATCCGATACGTATTTACTTGCTGAGACAACTGTCTCATCAGCCTTCTGGTCAGTCAGCGACCAAAGTAAGGCTTCAAGCAGGCCCTTAATGGGTTTGCCGAATAAAAGCGTAGCTGGCGGAAATCCTGTGGAAGTATGAGGAGATTCTCTGTAGCCAAATAAAGCTGCAGGAATACAAAGATCTCAATCTTCAGGTTTCACTTGTGCCAGTCTACTTAACATTATGTTGAGGTTTCCATTAACACGTTCCACGAGCCCATTTCCGGCCGGAGTATAAGGCTTTGTGTAGATGTGTTGGGTCCTCAAGATCTTCACGATCTCATCCATCAACAGGTTTCGGTATGGAGATCCGTTATCCGTCAACACTTGTTGAGGGAATCCTAACCGAGTGAAAATCTGCACGAGGGCTTCTGCGACATGCTTGGCATCTGCGCATGTTAGGGGGATGGCTTCTGCCCATAAAGTGCATGTGTCGACTAAGGTCAGGATAAACCTGTTCCTTCTTTTAGTCCTTTCTAAGGGTCCTAAAATGTCGATCACAACCCGTTCGAATGGTGTTCCCACTATTGGCATTTCACCCAAAGAGACTGGGGGTGCCCGTTGCTTGGGTGGCACACGTTGGCACTTGGCACAGGATTTGACATATCTGATAATATCAGTATTTACTCCTGGCCACCAATAATGAGTGGTTATCCGTTGGTTTGTGGCGTTCTGTCCCATATGTCCGCTGAAGGGAAGAGAGTGCCCCATTTCTAGGATTTGGCTTCTGTACTGTTTCGGTACTAGGAGCTGGTTGTAACCTTGGTCAGGCTTGCCCGTTCTGCGATAAAGTACGCCATCCTTAGAAAAAATTTCCCCGTGCTGTCTGGGTTCCTTAGCCATGGGCAGTTTCCTAAAGCAGGGTGCCAAAGTAGGGTCCTTGTATTGCGCTTCTTTAAGTTCCTTGGGTAACAAATTAGGCGCAGGCTCCCGTTCCTTCTTGGTTTGCCCTCTTGTAGTTACTGCTGCCACAATCGGCTCTTCCGGTTTCCCAATACACACGTATCTACCGCCAAGTATGACTGGGTAGATGGGATCATCCATAACAGCCGCTTTGATCACGCCTCTGTCAAAGTCAGAGTGTATATCCACCAATGCGATGGGAAGCGCTGTAGGTGCATCACTCTTACGAACTCCACAAAGTTGGACGGTCTCTCCTGTCTCTTGACCGGGTTTAGCCAGGTTTCTGGCAACAATGCAATCATACGAAAGCCCCGTGTCAAATAAACAAGAAGTTTGAGAACCGTTCTGTTACGCACAGATCATTTTTTTCACAAAGTCTTTGTATAATCATTTTGTCGTAAAAAGTCTTTGTATGATCATTTTTTTGACTGAAATGTGTATTATATTATTTTAAAGTCAAAGCGACATAACTCGAGATTTTGAGACTACTACTTTTTATGAGTTTACCTCCTCTTGTGTCGAGACACGTTCGGTCTATAATTTCTTGAACGAAGCGTGACCATATCTCCTTATTTGGTAGTATCAGTCAACTGTTGTAGATGTCTGAAACCTGTCTTAAGGTTTTCTGTTCATGACCATGAAAGGAGCGATAGTGTATGTCTTTTATCTCGTATGTTCTTAGAATCGTCTTGTGTGAATTGATACTCAGGTAGATGCGTTCTGCGCATGTCTAGACTTTGAGAGTTCGATTGTGGTTTTCCGCCCAGCTCGGGGGGGTTAAGAAATGGTCTGAGCAGCGAGCGGACGCAATCTGCGTCTTGTGATTTTTCTGAGGAAAATACATTGTCTTTGTGAGTTAGTTAGCTAACTAGACTATTTCCCAGTGTTATTCAAGCCTGCCTGGAGGCATATGTTCAGTGGTTGATTTCGAAAAAAGGTAATTCCTCTTGTATTGAACTTTACGCTATCATCTAGAAGTTCGTCATTTTTGTCGCTCTTTGCTCGCCTGTGTGATTCAAAAATGGAGAGGTACTTTGATTAGGATTTCGCCACCGGTATCTTTATACCTGAACTAGTTACATATATGGGTCGCTCTAGACCAACAAGACTATTGTCTGTGTTCCAGGATTCGTTATATCAGAGATCACGTCCAAGTCAGATGGTTAGACTTAGGAATGTTATAAAGGTCGGGTTGACCTGTACTCCATGTATGCTATTCACGTGCAGACGATAAATGGACTTATTGTATACATCTGATCTGCTAGCATCAGGAAGGGAGTATTTATTATTATCTATGAACATTGATGATCTGCAGCTGACACTGTTGCAGAATTTATATGTATGAACTTTAGGTACCCAGATCTGTGCTATATATTATTTATACAGCTTCACGAACCAGAACTTTATGATATCGAATATACGGAAGCTATTTGTTTACAAGATGAATATTGAGTATTGGATTCTACATGACTATCAGCTAATATTATTTTGAATGCGTACTTCGTTGAACTATGTTGGTGATGACATTGATAAGGGTGGAATTAGGATGCCGTCAAATTACCACCTCTATCGACACCAGGTATTACAATGCAAGATGTGGGTGTCTTATCTGGTTTAGATTGTTGCTGTGTGTGTGTTGCAGTAGAACAGTTCAGGGTACACCACAGGCAACATGACGTGTAGAGTCATAGAAATGGTAACTTCGCTTTAGGTTTATACCATTTATTGCACGCCACAAAACAGTCATGATACTTATGTTATCATCGGCATAGTACAACGAATGCAGCATTCAAACTCATGTTAACTGACAGTCATGTAGAAGTCAATACTCAATAGTTGTATGGAAAACAAATATCATAGCGAAGCTTGATAAATAATACATATAACTTCTGCAACCGTGGTCAGCTGCAGATCCTTAATGTTCATAGACAATAATAATTATTCCTTCCTGATGCTAGCAGATCAGATGTATACAATACGTCCGTTTACTGTCTGCACGTGAGTAGCATACATGGATTACAGGTCAGCTCGACCTTTATAACCTTCCTAAGTCTAACCATCTGACTTGGACGTGATCTCTGATATAACGAATCCTGGAACACAGACAATAGTCTTGTTGGTCTAGAGCGACCCATAGATATATAACTAGTTCAGGTATAAAGATACCGGTGACTTAATCCTAGTCAAAGTACCTCTCCATTTTGAATCACACAGGCGAGCAAAAAGGCGACAAAATGACGAACCTCTAGATGATAGCCTAAAGTTCGATACAAGAGGAATTACCTTATTTCGGAAAATCAACCATGAACATATGCCTCCAGGCAGGCTTGAATAATACGGGGAAATAGTCTAGTTAGCTAACTAACTCACAAAGACAATGTATTTCCCTCAGAGAATCACAAGACGCAGTCGCGTCCGCTCGCTAATCAGTCCATTTCTCAACTCCCCGACCTGGGCGGAACAACAAAAACGACAACCCAGTCGAGACATGCGCAGAGTGACAATCTCTGAGTCGCTGTTCACAATAAGACGATTCTAAGAACATTCGAGATAAAAGTCTTACACAGTCGCGCCTTTTATGGACATGAACAGAAGCGTTAAGAAAGGTTTCAAACATCTACAACAGTTGACTGATACTACCAAATAAGGAGATATGGTCACGCTTCGTTCAAGACATTATAGACCGAACGTGTCTCTATACAAGAGGAGGTAACTCATAAAAAATAGCAGTATCGATATTTCGGGTTCTGTCCCTTTGACCATAAAATATATATAACATGCATTTCAGTCAAATAATGATCATACATACGAAAAACGATCATACAAAGACTTTGGAAAAAAGTAATTATTTGTGCGTAACATTACCGCACCCTCCCGGGAAAAAAAAATGAAACATTTTTTTTTAAATCCTGGAGCCGGAAAAATCTAGGCTCCTAACGCACGTATGATGCGCGGATATACCTAACAAAATAGCTCAACACTTGGAGCGAAACTGAGATCATATCCCAGGTCCTTAGAGAAAAATTTATCTAAGTATACGCGTATATATCCCAGGAAGGTGCCACCAACACAAACCACAATGCTGGCAACATCATAATAAAAGTCAAATTATTCTCATACCAATATATGAAATCAAATATATTATTATGATATCATACAATGTGTTGCAAATAGCGGTGTAATATATTAAATATACCGCATTAAATTTTATTAC